>JAECUM010023672.1:0-31626 GCA_016617855.1 Megalonaias nervosa | reverse complement strand
AGCAATTTTATTCTTCTGTTCACTTATTACTTGCTGACCATCATCTTTATCAATAACGCGGCAACATTCTATTTGATCAACTGAGGGTTTTACAAGATCATCAATAATAATAGGTGTTAGATTATTATTATACACATTATATCTTTTCCAAATATCATATATTCTTGTTGTGCTTATCCGATATTGTTTAGCAACTTGATGTGCAGTTTGTTTGTTTCTAAGGTCGGCAATATTCTTCTCGTCTACATCACTTATTATAACTGTTTTAGGCATTATAATTAATATAACATTTAAAACAAAAATAAAAAAACAGATAATTAATTTTGATGTTGGTAAAATATATCCGGCCTTTTTATAGTTGTTAGGTATTCTCTAAGTAATTACCTAAGGTATTGTAATACAACTATAAAAAGGCCGGATATATTTTACCAACATCAAAATTAATTATCTGTTTTTTTATTTTTGTTTTAAATGTTATATTAATTATAATGCCTAAAACAGTTATAATAAGTGATGTAGACGAGAAGAATATTGCCGACCTTAGAAACAAACAAACTGCACATCAAGTTGCTAAACAATATCGGATAAGCACAACAAGAATATATGATATTTGGAAAAGATATAATGTGTATAATAATAATCTAACACCTATTATTATTGATGATCTTGTAAAACCCTCAGTTGATCAAATAGAATGTTGCCGCGTTATTGATAAAGATGATGGTCAGCAAGTAATAAGTGAACAGAAGAATAAAATTGCTGATCTCGAAGATGTAATTGATAACCTTAATAATATAATCGCTGATCAACAAAATAAAATTGCTGGCCTTGAAGATATTATTGATGACCTTAATAATGTTATCGTCGATCAGCAAAACAAAATAAATAAGTATAATCAGATTGTAGTTGTTTATAAAAACAAAATTGATGAGCTAAAGAAATTGATAAAGAATCTGAAGTATGAACAAAAAACAAATAACAACAGGATATCTGATTTAACTAAAACCAATCACAGACTGACATTGGCCGCAGCACAATATTATATGACAAAAAAATAATTGTTGATTCTGGCAGGTATATTTGTGTTTGTAGAAAGTGCGATATAATTTATATATATATGAGAAAATCGCACTTTCTACATCAGATATATTAATGTTATTATTGTAGAAATCTGTGAAAAATCTGTTAGATTTTCTGAAAACTGTTAGAAATTATTAATATTATTATTTTTTCTGTATAAAATCTGCTAGATTTCTGAAATCTGACAGAAAATTGAAATTTATTGGGTATAATTACCCGACTGAATTATGAAATTTACCAGAAATTGAAATCCGCCGGGTATAATTACACGACTGAATTATGAAATTCATCAGAAATTGAAATCCGCCGGGTATAATTACCCGACTGAATTATGAAATTTACCAGAAATTGAAATCCGCCGGGTATAATTACCCGACTGAATCATGAAATCTGCGGAAAAACTGTTAGATTTTCTGAAAACTGTCAGAAATTATTATTAATATTATTATTTTCTGTGGAAATCTGAAATTATTATTAATATTATTATTTTCTGTAGAAATCCACCGGTATATTGGTACTCGCGGTATTTAAACAGAAATTAATAACAATAATAATGGTAGATATTTATGGTAGATCTGCTCGTAGTAAAAGTCATCAGCAGGGTGCTGATTTATCTAAATATGTAACTGTGGATCAGCTCAGAAATGAAATTGACGATTTATTAAATATAACCAGCGTGGATCAAAACGAAGTTGTTGTTTTTCAGGATAATCAAGGGCGATTAAAAACTAGTAATTTACAACTGTCAGATGTTCTTATAAGAATTCCAACTGCAGTCGCTGATAATATAGTTACTTTTACTGATCATGGAAAAATACAAGATTCTGGTACATCAGTCAGCGATTATATTAAAAAATCTGGCGATGTACTTACCGGAGATATCATTGTGAATCAGAATAAAATTACTGACATTATATATCCAACCGCAGATACAGATGCTGCAACAAAGAAATATGTAGATGATCAGGAATCTAAATACGTGTTGGCCAATGGTGGTATAATGCGTGCATTTCTCGACATGAATAATAATGGCATTAATAATCTTAGAACACCCGAATATGACTTTGATGCTGCGACGAAGAAATACGCTGACGATATCAATAAAGAAGTGGGTACGTTAAAAGCTGTTTATAATAGTCATGTAGAAATTTTTAATAAACACGTAGAAGTATTCACAAACTTTCACAGAAACTTTCTCAGAAATATAAATAAGCCCATCAAAGAATTTCTTGGTGATCCACCAGCCGTTGACATAAAACTAGCCGAGATTAATGCGAAACTTGATAATATAGAGGCGAAACTTAAGGAAAAAACTGATATTACTGAAATTATTAATAAAATAAATCAGCAAACAATTCCCCACAGTAAAATTGAAAATCTCGTTTATACAGTTGCTGGTGGAATTAATAGATGGACACTACAAATGAACACTTTAAAATTTACTGCTCCAGTTGAAGGTTTGTATGTGTTAACTGTGTATACTGATTTTGATAAATTTGATATATCATCATCAAATCATCGTTTAACAAATAATTTTTCTGGAACTCTAACTGTAAGGTTAAATCAAAATTATGAAGAAACTTTTACGTTAGCATTAAGTGATACTACAAAACATCAAACATTATATTGGTGGACTATGCAATATATTAGTAGGACAGAACACTTTGGAATACCATAATCCCTAACAGAGTTATGGGTATTGACGAAGCATACAATTTAATAGTAAATTTATACTAGGGGATCTTATTAGAGAATAAAATTTTTGTGTGATCTTCTTTGTAATTTGCCAGTTATTATCAAGTTCTGGCGAGTTATCCCCCGCAGGAGAACCTGCGGAATTATTCCCCCTGGGAAAGCCCAGGATATCATCAACAATTTTTTTAGCTTCTATTTCTACATCATTTATAGGACGATTTAAGATAGATTCTATTTCAGTAATTGATTTACTGAGTAAGTTAAATCTATTATCAAATTCTTTTGAAAATTCCTCGCCGATCTTTGTTAGTGAAAATTCAGTTAAATTACCTGCACTACCTATAACAGGTACAATCTTGTCATTAACGCGTTTAAAGGTCAGTTGAGAATCGCGTGGTGGTATATAATATTCATTCCCGTTTAGATCTTGAACAAATACGTCTTTGAAATAATTATTGTTGACTTTATCGTTGACAGAGTGAATGCTAACATAGTCATCACTGACAGAGTCATCACTGACAGAGTCAATGTTAACGGAGTCAACGCTGTAGTGTTTGTTTAGTATATTTAACGCCAGTAAATCATTCACCGATATTGACATTATAATAGTTTTATCAAATAATCTAAAAGTAAATAAGATTAAAATTTAACAATATCCAAGATAGATCTGTGGTAGATTAAAATTTAACAATAATGTTTTGGCCGAATTAATAATAATTTTATTTGATAAATGAAGTCCTAACAGAGTTAGGGGTAATTGAACCTCGACTCGACCAGATTAACCGAATAATAATTCTTCTGATGTAAATTTGCGTCCCATGAACTCCTCGTATACGGAAGGTTTTCTCTTTTTATCAATAATTCTAGATATTTCTTCTTGTGTTGTAGAATCGATTAGTGGTTGTTTGCTACCACATCCTGTACAGGTACTAGATTTAGCTCGTATTCCAACTTCACAGTTCAGACATGGTTTTGGTCCCTTTGAACCTTTTCTAATAATATTGTTATGCTTTCCACAATAATCAAAATAACATTCTTTATTGCAAAGTTCAGTTGATCCTAGAGGTAAATATCTACACCTTCGCATTCCCCAAAAATATGGATTATGACACCCAGTAGGAATATGATTTGAATATGACATATATAATTAATTCCTTTTTTGTTTTAATTTTAAAATTTATTCTGCACCCGTCACGATCTAAAATAATGTTCTTCAGGTAGATATTTAATTTTATTGTGTGAATTCTCATAGAAAAATTAATTATTTTTTTTTATGATATATACTTATGTTTGGTGAAACACAACTATTTTATATATTATTATGAAAAAGTGGTGATTCGCCATCAGATATAAAAATTAATTCGTATATGATATATACCAATATTTGGCGAAGCGGTGCATTTTCATATATATATATATATATATATATATATATATATATATATATATATATATATATATATATATATATATATATATATATATATATATATATATATATATATATATAATGTATGCACCGGTTCGCCATCAACAATAATAACAATTATTATTGAAATATAAAAGTTTATCCCGACAATATCCAGGTGAGGTCAGGATTAATTGTTAAACCAACCATTAACGCTCCACACGTGAAACTTCAACACGGCAGAATGTTCGTTTATAACTGTAATATCATCACCGCCGTAGAATCCCTGATCTGTATTAAAACAGTTTATCCAGTGAGGGTTATCAAGAAGATCTGACCTAGGCCATATAGGATAATTAAGTGTGTAGTCCGACCTTTTTGCATGATTCTTGTCGTTAGCCGTTAATGATGCGCCAAAACTCTTATAAATCAATTTGATTTTTTCAATAACATTTTTTACGGTTAATTTTGATTCACGATTCAATCTTGACTCGGGAAATATGCTAGACCAATTACTTAATAGGTCATTATAATTCTGAAGTAAGTCAGTATCGCCGATCATGTCCTCGATGTACATACGCAAGTCTGAGCCTGATATCGATATTGTTGTTATTAATAAATCGTCAGTTACAACATCAGGTAGATCCAATAATTTTAGAAATCTTCTTATTTTTGCTAATTTCTCCTTGGGACTGAGTTTATCTGATCTAAATACTTCTGTTTCAATCGCGTGGCCTTGATGTAATTTATCAACAATAACCCGTTGACCTCGTCTCATATGTGCTGAATTCCTATATAAATGTTCTACTTGTTCGGCTGGTAATTTACCAATATCGCATTGGAATATATAATTGAGATAAGATCGCTTTGCTTCGTACGGGTCTAATCTCTCCTGGGGATTGTATCTGTAATATTCTACGTTAATGTTATTTTCGTAGTATTTGATAAGTTGATCGTCATAATCATCGTAATGCTGAACAATTTCACCGTGATTCTCACGGTGATCACATTCACGTAACTCTGTTCCTGACAAAGTCAAGGATTTTATCTCTGACTTCCCGGCATATTGTTTTATTTGTTCACCTACAGATGTTTTTAGAAATTCATCGACAGCCGGATTATTCTTGATATCGGCATCAGATGGTTTTTCAATATTGTTTTTGCGCGCCCATGTTTCAAAGTCATCTACAGGAGGTTCTATTATAGTATATCCGGTGTTCTTCATCATGTTGATCAATCTCGACGTGAAGTACATCTTAGAATTATTCTCGTCGATGATGTCGCTGATATATGCAAATCCGAACGATGTCGTTAATTCTCCTGCATTTGGTATTCTGTATAATTTAGTGTCGTTGTCAATCAATCTTTCTCGATCTGCAATCACTTTCTCGATGGCCTCACGGCATAATGGTAATTTACCTTCACGTTGTTTTCTTGTTGCAGAATAATGAATTTCATCGACGCAGCGGAATCTGTGGATGGCCTGTTTAGTTGCCTCGACCGACCCTAGTTCTTCGGAAAATACAAACATAACTCTGAATCGATCATCAATGATGCTAACACCAGCCTCTTGTGTGTGATTACTGATCACGACATCAATATCATCAAACGCACTATTAATATTGCTGAAGTCCGATTTCTTTTGCGCTGGGTCAGTGTCTGCGTGATAGTATCTAACTCGATATCCAAGATGTTGTAGTTGTTTTGCAAGACTCTCAACAGAATAATTAGTACGCTGCTTATTGTGTGTGAATATCGCTATCTTGTCATCCGCGGAAATATCCGTGGTGTCCTTATTTCGTAGTTGCTCAAGTAAATTGTGTAGATTATTCTGATGAGATCCCTCTATAATAAACTTTTTATCATGGTCGGGTTTGTAGTCGTTGATAACGAATTTCATAGTTGACCTGCCCAATTTATCGCGAAATAATACAAGATCATCATCATCGGCATCGGCATCTAAAACGATCAGTCTCTTACATAATGTTATTAGTGCGACAAACTTATCCCAACGCTCTCTGCTATGTTTAACCGAACAGAATTGTTGCCGCCGAATACCATGCCACTCATCTACAATAAGCACATCGGGGACTCCTCGGATCCTATGTAAAGACTCCCATTGGACAATGACTCTTCGTTTATCTCCTTCATTAAATGTAATACTGCCATTAATATCTGCATATGACTCAATATTATAATCTGATTTAATCTTTTCGGTAAAGGTCTTCCTGTATGATACGATCACGACAGACTGATTATCCTTCAACGACTTCCAGGCTGCTTCTGATTTACCCATTCCACATGCAGAACCATCGAGATAATCTTCGTCAAATATTATTCTACAGCCTGGTCCTGCATCATGATCAGGGGGCAACTCATATAGAAGATCTGCGTTTCTGGTTTTCATGTAACCAGGGTAATGGAATCTTCGTCTCGAGTTGATCAAATATTTAATATATTTCTTATTTTTATGTTTCTCAGCTACCTGTATTAATTCAGCATTATTGGATGTCTTATTAATGATTTTATCTACCTCTTCGTCAATGGTAATTGCATTTACCGGTAATTGTATTTGTTTTCCCGTTGATCTTGGGCAGCAAATAGAATAATAGTTATCGTTGACATATACAAGACAGTTATCACATTTATCCTCAACATAGCCGCGTAATTCATTAAATCCATGACGGCGTTGGCAGATGTTGCAATAATGTCCAGGTTTTCTTGATATAGTAAATCTATTTTGTGATGTATTAATCACATCTACCAGTTGATCGGGTTCTCCTGTCAGCGCAATAGATATTCGTGTGAAATCATCTGCAGAAATATCCCCCCCCCCCCCGGAGATATCTGCGCTGATCATTATTTCTTCATCATCCACGGTGGGTAATTCCACACATTGGGGTTGGATCGCCGTTGGACAAGCTAGTAATTCAGATGCAGTATAATTGTTATTATGTGATGTATGACCGCGTGCCATTCAATTTTATACTGTACAATCCAGCCTGACGATCAATATTCCATCGTCGTTTAAAACCATATGCTAAACTAATCAAATCACGATGTTGATCAAACGTCACAGGGGTAGATTTACATAATACATGATAGCCACTGTTTGTTTCGAAGACAAATACTTTTTCACGCTCACATTTACATATCCCGGCAAAGTAATCAATTACCTCGTCGATGTCTATCGGTTTATTTGATGGCTGAATACCAATAAGATGATCAAGGTGATCTCGTACTTCCTCGAGAAGGAATTTTGTATCTAGGTCAAATACAGGATACCTTAATCGGAATTTTGGAATTATTTCTGTGACTGAAGATTTATCTAGAAACTCGCCAGCGAATCTATCAAAATCAGAGTCGCATAAAAAAACGTAGAATTTACCGAAATGTTGAATAATGTTCCCCTGTGCATAAGCATTACCAAACACTAAGAGATTTTCGACAGCGTCGTCTTTACGTTCGTGGCAAATAACATCATTAAATGACTTTAGAAATAATAAATTATGCTCATACAAATAACAATAATTATTATTTTTGATTAGATCGTGTAATTCGTCCTGGGGAGAGTTCAATGATAATTCTCTTATTTCTTGGTGACAATCCGGCCCATAATGAAAATCACTAAAATGATTAATTTTAATTAAATTATATACACTATTATATACAGGTTCGGTCATCATCTTTTTTTCTGTCATCATCGTGATACTATATACAAATTATGTATTTAATTAAATCTTTGTTTAATTAAAGATTTATATGTTATTATATATGTCGATTCAGGCAAATAATACTTGCACGTGGATAATTCAAGGTTCAACACGATATTGTGGTAATAGTTGTAAAGGAGAATATTGTGCCCGTCATAATTATATGCTAAAGAAAGGTTCGGGCGGAACAAGACCGTGTATATTGTGTGGTAAAGGACTACGTGGTAAATTGGATATTTGTACACGATGTGGTGGTAATAATTACCGAACTACAGTAATTTATTATAGTAAAAGAAATTTAAAGTATGTACCACATAAAGAAAGACCTCCAACCGTAGAGGAGTTTATTGAGAAGCATAAAAAAAATTTAAATTAATGGTTGTCTCAGTAATAGGTTTAAATATTTTTTTTTTGTATCCTCTTCAAATTCAACATGAGATTCTTGTCGTTGTTGTAATTGTTGTTTGACAGCATCACGAACAGGTAAATATTTTCTAATTGCTTCTAGTCGCTCTCTTGCTAATCTAGCTGAATGAGGTTCTCCGATGACAACCATATTAATAATATTTATAATAATTGTTTAAATTCATAGCAGCAGGAAGGGTGAATGACAAAAATTGAGTGACCCGCGAGTAAACTAAACACAAAAAACAAAAAGTCAAAAATAAAATAACAAAAATGAGCTAACCCAAAAGATTTATTATTCGTTTTTTAAACTAAAAGGTAATAATATAGTTAGAAGGCTCGGTTTATCGTTTTGACCCTTATTTTTTTGTTATTTATTTTTACTTAACGGTTCAGGCAAAAAGTTGTAGGGTTCACCCTTCCTGCTGCTCTACCACAGTAGAATGAGACATCAGTCGTGATTGGACACGACTCTGATGACCTCACCCCGGTTCCGTGTAGAAACGCATTTCGGGGCACCAGAAATTTTAGAAGGGTGGAAATCGTTCAAACATTCCGTCTATTAGTACAAATGTCAGAGAGAGGCAGGGACGCAAGAAACCCGGCAGAAGGCGCAAGCGCAACAGAGCCCTCAAACGCCAGCTCGTACTTTATTTTTGAAATTCAGTCCAGTTATACTAATGGACAAATAGCAAAACTATTAATGTGTAAGCCACCTGTGCAATTAGCCAAATTCACAAGTCAAATAATTTTCATTATTAACTCATAAATAAGTTTGAAATTTAGTGTACAAAGTGTACTTTCCATTTCCCAAAAATTTCCCAGTCAGATGAGTCAAGTGACTCGTACACATTTTTGTATCACGCAATGTTAGAAGAATAATTTTGATGGTGGGAAATAAAGGATCAAATCAGAATTTTAAAATAGAGATCTTATCAAAAAGGGTTTTCAAGCCAAAATGAAAACCACATACATTCACCCAGGCAATTTTGATGGTTGCTCGACCTTTTCAATATCGAGTCCAAGGACGTCCAGGCATTTTCTGATTATGGTCGGCACTGGATTTCAGGTTGGCTTATTCTTCATCTGTTTGCAACAGCTCAATACACGGTGCTTCCATTTTTGGGCACTCGCTGCACGGTGCACATCCTTCAAATAAAGACTGCCATTTCCCTTTCCAGCTATGATAATTTTTTAGTCCAGTTTTCATACTGAGCTAATGGTAAACCAGTCGCTGTTTTAAATTATCTACTGTAACTTTTGAAAAGTGTAATCTTCAATGGTATGAAGTTTCGATGGGTGGGCAGGTGGGTCTCTGCGGATAACTATCACATACCAAAGGCCCTGCTTCTTTTTCTTCTATTTTGTTAGGTAGCAGTGGCCCATGTGCAGCATGCTTTTCCCGCTCCCATCTCCCCCTTGTCGATATAGCAGCTGACGCTCCGGAGTTGATCCTTCGACGTCCCCTGAGTGATAATGAATGTGAATGGAATGATGAATGAAAATGATGCCCAAGCTAGGTGTTCAATCAATCATTTAAATTATCCTCGTGTGCAACCAACTGGCCATGTAAGAGTATCCGAGTTAGGCAATGTTATGCTGCGCATGGCTTTTATACTCGCCACGCTAGCAACAGTGTGTAGCAATCAATCAAAACTGACCTACACCACAGACAAAAGCAATCAAATGTGGCCGCGCTAAAGCAACAGTAGATGTAGCAGAGATCGACGACGCGTCATATAAATGTGTTATGCGTATCGCGTGATACACAAAAGTGAAAGTGTAGGACAAAAACAATGACAGCAGCTGAGAAGATGTATTCGATAAAGCTAGAGTAAAATGACGTCCCAGGAGCTAAATTTCGTTCTGAAATATCAGAACATTCAGTTTGTGAGTTGAAGCGCTGACTTGAATGTCGTGGATTGGCTGTTGTCGGAAAAAAGAAGCCGGAATTAGTCCAAATGTAAGTCGATTCTTCCTTACGATACCGTAATAATTACTGTAACATTACTACGAGTTTGTTATTGTAACATTCTTTTCAGGCAAATAACAAACTGCCATCTTTAAACAACCATTTTCACTGCACGAACAGCAAACTAAAACTCTTCAAGTCCATGTCGACTTCTTTATGTAGCATATTTTGCTATTTACCATTTTGTCATGGGGGTGGGGGAAGCGTGCAAGGATAAATGTGTCGTAGTGTCAGTGATTAATTACTGTACTAATATTATGGGCTTACTCAATTAGATATTTGTAATTTTCATAAAATATTTTATCGCAATATACAGTATTGCTCAAAAATATACAAACATACAGAAATATGTACATGTAAGTAAACAATAAACAAGGACATCAATAATTACAAAGATGTACACAATTATCCATCCAACTGCATACATAGATGGCATTACAATAATTATTAACAGGTTCTAATATGCCTGGGGTCACATAGTGTTTTGAAATGTTCACAAATAGTTTTGTTGTTTTAACAGCTGAAAATTGTTTGTTTTGTAGAAATAAATAAATGCCTAACATTTTAAGATCCAGTAAAATTCTAAATGCAGAGAATAACTCATTTGCTAACATTTTTGTTACTGCACACATTTGTTATTGTTCTTCTTTAAATTTATATTGTGCATTAATACTTGAAAACAATTTTATTTTTATTTTAGGCGTTTGGAGTGTAGAGAATCAAACAACACAGACATAGTTATTCATGTTGATGGAGGAAAATGGTATGAACAAAAAGTGAGTGAGGTGTTATCTTCTGTCAGGACCAGTAAGTCTACAGAAACTGTACCTTTTCTTCTTACAAGTGGTTGGAATAGTTTCCCATCTGTTAATATTCCACAAGGATTTTGTTACAGGAGAATTTATGAACACATTATATCAACTGCAAAGGTGTACACATTTACCTCTGCCTCTGATAGTGAAAGTGAGGACAACTTGACTGACTTCAACACATCAAATCCTATGATGAAAGGTCGACAATATTTTACAAGTGGCCATGTGAAAAACTTCCAAGATAATTATAAAGATGACCATTATTTCTTAAAATCATCTGTAATGGCATCATATACGCAGCAAGTTGTGTATCATGTGTCAGTGACTCTAGCAACACTCTCAGAAAAAGAAAAGGATGCATCTTGCGACTGTAAAGCTTCTTCTTTGGGCAGATGCAATCATACTGCTTCTTTACTTTTTGACTTGGAAGATTTTACTCTTCAGTTTGGAAATAAGCCATGCGCATCTACCAGCAAACTTTGTACATGGAATGTTGGGAAGAAGTCTAAACGACAGCCGAAACCATGCCATTCAACATCATACAGCAAGAAATTAAAGGCAGACAGATTTAGAAACCATGATCCATTATAGAGACAGACTACCCTGATTATGAAGTCGACATGGAGGTATTAAAGAATAGAACTAAGTCTGCCTTACAGTTAATGCAGTTTAACAAAAACACAGTCCCCTTTGAAGTACCAAATACACAAGACCAGACAGAGTCAGAAATGTGGCACAGTAACAGATTCTGTGGAATAACTGCTTCTGTAGCAAAAGTTGTAGCAGTTGTTCATAGTGAAAGGGGGAAATATAATCTTCTGAACAGAATTCTATGGGGCAAAATATTACCAGAATTAAAATGTTTCAAATATGGAAGACAACATGAAGAGAAAGCTTTTCATGAGTACATGGCTGAAAATGCCGGAAAGGATGTTACGATACAAAAACGTGGATTTTGGATCAATCCTCTGTATCAAGAACTTGGATGTAGACCTGATGGCCTTGTCTACAACCAAAACAACAAACTAATAGGTGTAGTTGAGATAAAATGTCCATTTGTTTTAGCAGGAAAAGACCCATTATGTGTAGATGAACTTAATGCAAATAAAAGAAACAATCTTTGTTATAATGTTATGAATGGTAGGCCATTTTTAAAGAAATTACATCAATATTACTACCAGGTACAGATGCAGATTGCACTTTGTGAAGTAGACTTTTGTGACTTTGTCATTTGGTCCTCAAAAGGAATGATTGTAAAAAGAGTATTGCCCCATATTGAATTTTGGAAAGATTTATGTTCAAAATTGATAAGCTTTCATCATAATACCTTGATGCCAGAATATACTGAAATGAGAATCCCCAGGCAACTTATGCCAGCTGATATTCAGATTTAGGATTTGAAACAGTTTCTATGTTTATATTGGTGCTCCACATTTTAAATTTAACTTGAGAAAGTGGGACAACAAAAGCATAATTTTACAAATACTGAATGAACAACTTTACAATGACTTGGTTTATTTATAGTGGGTCCATGTATTATAGTTTACTGTCAAGTTGTTCATCTTTATGAACATTCATAAGAAAATAAGGTTCTTGATAATATAAGATGTGTAAGGAAATACAAAACAATGGTGTGGAACTGCATTTTTATCGCTGCTTTTATCTTACAACAATGGAAAATTTATATCCATAGTGTACAAAAACTTCAAGCCAATTGTGGCAAGATTATATATATATATATATATATATATATATATATATATATATATATATATATATATATATATATATATATATGAGACAGAAAAAAAGGTATAAATATAATGAAGTAATTGACATGATTCTCTGTTTTGATTTAGTCTATATTGAATATGTAGTTTTAATTCATGTTTTTAGAACATTTTGAAGAGTTAATCTACATGTATCATTTCAAAATAATAAAGTTGTGTATTCGTTTAGTTATAATACACTTGTACACACAAGAAGTTTTAAAACTGATGACAATGTAGAAATGTTTATCTTTAGTGCTTAACATGCTATCCTGAAATATTCATGAATCATTTTACTTTTAGATAGAATATTAAAATAAAATCTGTTGGTGATGCAAGTTGTGTCTTTTTTAAAGGAAGTTTCTATCGTTTTGGAATCATTGTTTCTGATTCTCTTTTCTATTTTATTGGCAACCACATCACTGCAGTAGTAGGTAGTTTGTGTCCCACCATCACAAACAGGGATTGCTCTATACATGATGGTCTCTTCTGGTATCTACAAAACAAATTAGAAGACATAAGTAAATATGTTACATGTCACACTTGAAATTTGAATGTGTGAGATTTATAAGTTTGTTTACTCGTGTTTTTCTTTTTACACTCAAAAAGAGATATCTGAATAAAGGTTCCGACATATCAAATAAGCTGCCATTTACCTTTGGGTGTAAATGATCAAGTGTCTTGTTGCGGAGAATTTCAGAATCTGATGAATTTGGAAGTGGTGGGTTGTCTTGTAAAGACACCATTATCTCTGCCCCTTACATTAGTAACTGTTTTAGATACAGTTGTGGCCCTTGGTGTTGGCGCCTTCCTCTTCCTAGAAAATCGCTCAACCTGAAAAATTTGCACATTAAACATTGTCTTACTATGTAATATATAAACTGCAAATTTTGGTAATACATAAATCAAGCCCCATGGGTCCCACTACTAGTTTTTTTGTATATAAACACCTTTGTATAGTTTTGTATATCAAGCATGTAGTAATCAATCCTTGCATCGATAACATTTGAAAATTTATTGCAAAGATTTTTTTTCTTCTGATATCTGAGTTGATGGCGGGACCCTAAGTCCCCCCCACCCCCCACCCACCCCTGCGCTGAGCAGGTCTGTACATTATTCTGAAGTGTACAATGAGTGAGAAGGCAGGACTCCATAAAATCTATATATATATAACTGGTCAGTTCTAAACTATGCTATAATGTTACTCAGTTCAATAAATCTTAAGTGTATTTTCTTATTTGTGTCGTATATTCGTCTTGTGTGTGTGTGTGTGTGTGTGTGTGTATACGTACACACTCTTTAAAGTTTTAGCTCTTGTGTACTTTTTTTATTTATTTATTTATTTATTTATTTATTTTTTCTAGATCCCCACCGTTTCATTCTTGGATCCGCCCCTGTGTCACGGAAGTGAAAGGCTTAGCGTTACTAGCACATCTCTTGATTAAAAACATCCCCACCCTCGATGTTAATCGAACATATTCTAGTTTCTAAATAGATGTAAATGACGAACCTGATTTGGCGTAAGTGTTGCTGGGATAGGGTCGGGATGATACGTCGTCGGCCCATTCCTACCTACGAAATGTTTGCTGCAGATATATGTCCATCTTGTGATTTTGTAAGTGGTAAAATTTTCCCTTCCACAGGCACGCACCCAACGCTGGCACTTCTCCAGATTTCTTTTCGGTTTTGGAAATGGAATCTAAAATATACGCGTTATATGTTCACGATATGAATATCTACTATCGCTGTTACAAAGTCCAAGGCAGCAATATCTTGTATCACCGCGATTTTTTCGCTTTTCAGGCGTAGATGCAATCTTTTCAACGTGTTCCGCCATTTATATTGTAGTACAAAAGCCGGTTTATTTGTCCTACATTCTGCAGCTGAGTCTGCGAGCTATAAACAGGTTTTTAGCAATTAACAGTGTCGGTCGATCTCTGTTGTATCAAACAGGACAACAAATTCAAGTATTATTATGGTCATCAAAGGAAAGTTGATGTATGAATCTAAAACAAATAAGTTCAAACAAATAATTACAAAATCATATCAAAGAACAAACTGCATGAGATTGAGACAAATACCTTGTGCTTTCGAGACTCACTCGCTTCTATCATAGCAAAATCATCTCTGTACTTTCGAGTTTCCATGTCCCTCAAACCTCCAGACACCCATCTCTTGGGCAGTTTGTTTAACGAGAAAAGATACTTGCTATTTTTCCTCGGAGTCAAGACTTTTCCCTTCTGCAGAAAAATTCGACTGACTAATTTTTCGATGTGGGATATTTAAAACATGAAATTTCGTCTGGGAAACATACCCCCATCTTTTAGCTTAGTCAATGAGGATTAGATTTATCTAACCGCCGAAAATTAACACAAGCCTATCCAGGTTTGAGTAACTCTTATTTCTGCGCTTTCCAAATAAACCCATTTCTGGAAAGTCTCATTTTATGAACTAATTTCAACGAGTACAAAGCTGTCTCTGCGTCATTGCAGTTCTAGACTTTTCCCGATACCGAGAACTCAAATTAAAATCGCCTCGTCTATCTGTCTGGGCGTTATCAAACGGACCCTAGCTAAAAATCAATCACGCCCCCACCCAGGGGCATTCAAACAATGTATTCCTGCACGGGCCATATAAATGTTGTCTCTAGTGCTTTTACCTTTTCTTTGGTACAGGACATGTGGGGGGAGTCTTGGGTGATTCCCTATCCAGTTTCCTATCAAACGTATCTCCGTTTTGTCATGGTTAATTTGGGATCCAGATGCTTTTCCCAATTCGAGAAATTGCTTTTCTAGGTGTTTGAAGAAATTCTGATCGGTTAGGAAGTTGGTACAATCATCACATTTTAAAGCATTTTGAGTTCTTCCTTGGGATTTGGTATTTTTTTTTTAATCCCTTTTAAGACTTCAATGGCTATTACGTATAATAATAGCACGTGTAGGGGGTACCATTGTCTAACTAATCTTTCTGTTTGAAATTCTTTACTTTTTGCACCATTTACCCGCACTCTTGACATGTTCCTGTACAGGATTTTTCAGTCCATCTTCGGAAGATTTTTCCGAAACCAAAACTTGTTAGCATTTCATCCATATAGTTGTGCTCTAATCGATGGAAGGCTTTTTCTTGATCAAACAGATTCATTGCTCATTTTTCTCCCCTTGTATTTAGGTATTCAGTTGCAGCCTATATTGTTAAGATGTTGTCTTGAATATCCCTCCCTTTTCCCCCACAGCTTTGATTTTAATTTATTATCTCTGGCATGCCATTTTTTACTCCGTGTGCCAGAATCCTACTTAAAATTTATAATTCTTTAGATTCAGATTATCTTGTTGGCCCTTCTTTTTTGTACAAAAATAATTATAATCCCTTCCGTCATAGTCTTAGCCATTTTCCCATAAAAAGGTATGCTATTACAATGAGTTCATAGCATCGGAGATAATTCATTTTCAGAGAACTGATAGAATTCCGAGGTTAAATCATCTTATCCTGGTGATTTCCTATTGACTAGCTTCTTGATAGTATCGACAATTACTGATCCCCTTATATATTCTTCGCATCTGTTTTTTGTTTTTGTCCTTTTTTTGTCTTTAATTTTTTCTGGGGAATGGGGCTTCTTTAATATATGACTCTATTTCCTCCCTGTGTATATTTTGGGTTGTATATAATTCCTCATAAAATAAATTTACATGCTCTAATATTTAATATTTTTCTTGGCATAAGTCTCAGTCCCTACTTTTTCAAATAAAGTTTTGTGTTGTCCCCTATTTTCGTTATTTTTTTTTTTCTTCTTTGATTCTACCCCTTTTTTACCCAGCAGTCTGTTTTTTTTTCTTCTTATAGTTACTTTAAAGTGTTCCCATTTGTCTATTATGTTAAACTGCCATTTGCTTGTAAATTCAGTTAGTAGAGTTTTTATCTGGTTTTGATATTCCCTATCTTTTAATACTAAATTTTTTATCTTCTATGAACCTGATCCCCATTTTTCTTTATCTTCTATATTTATGGCTAGAGTAACCGCATTGTGGTTCGATATTATTATTAAGTCTTTGATTTCACATTCTTTAACAAACTTTGTCCCTATCTGAGATATATAAAATTTGTCCATGCTTCCATTGTCAGGTCCTTATTTATATGTATCAATTCTTCTTATTAAATTTTGGTCCCTCTGAATATCTCTTAAATTATTTTGGATGTAAATTTTAGAATAATTTTCCTCAGTAGATAATCTTTCCCTGTTACTCCCGTATTCCTATCTGTATCAGACTCCACCCAATTAAAATCCACGGTGTCACAACCCCTCTACAGTATTAAGGCTAATACGGCAGAAAGATGGACATTTAAGTTTTTGCCGACAGTTTGAATACATGAACAATTCAAGGTAAAATATATACCAATTTAATCAATATTAATAATAAATAAAACTATTCAAGTAATTTCTGGATATAAATCTTCAAATTACACTCCACTCATAAATTAGTACATTAATTTGCCTGTTAATAAATGCCTTCTTTATTCCATCATATGGATGTTAACGTCCTATTGTGCGAGTCTCCTTTCATTGAGTAGTCCCTTGAACTCATCTGTATTCGTTCTCTCTTCTTCTATTCTCCCTTCTTCTTCCTCCTGCATTCTTCCTGCGCTACTCCTTGTACTATTTCTCCTTCTCCTGCACCCTTCATGTGCTACTCCTTGTACTCCTCCCTTCCGCACCCCTTCTGTGCCAATTCTCGTACTTCCTCTTTCCCTCTCTCGAGAGTTTAGTGTTGAGTATTTTGTATCAGTACCATATCATAGTCTTTAGTTTCCGCATTGATCTTATTAATTTTTTCTTCATTTATGCCATTTACGTTCCCAGTAATCAAACGGAAGTTTGATTCCCACATGATCACTATATAAACGGGTTTCAATCTGATCAATGTCAGATCTCCACTGTCCTACGTGAAAATATGATTGAAACCGCTTAGGGGTCATGTTCTGGTGAACTATGCTATTACCATAATTGCTAATTTTATCAGCCAGTCAGATGAAGTCTTATATCTTTGCGATGGGAGACTGAGCAGTGTAGCTGAAGATCATCAGTGCGTGCCTATCGGTTTGATTCACTTTCAAATTTCTGAAAGCTTCGTTTCCATTGGCTAATTCAAAAGTCACCAGAACATACCCCCTAAGCGGTCGCTGTCTGATCTTCACCCAGGGCAGTGGAGATCTGATTTTAATCAGATTGAACTGGTTTAACCTATCCAAAAATAATCTTTTTAGTCATTTGTATATTTCTTTTTCATCTTATTCACAGCTACTATTAGCCATGAATTTTTCTGTTTCAACATGGCAGTCTTGTTGGTCTTTGCCTTCATCGTCTTTCTGCTCTTCCGGTTTTTATTTTTTTATTTTTTTATTTTTTCGTCTATTTCCTCGTCTGTCTCCTGTTCTGTCATTCCCGTCCTCTCTTGATAACCATGGTCCTTTATTGTCCGTCCGTTTTTTGGTTCGTATCATATTGTCCCTTTTGTCCTGTTCTGAACTTAATGTTCCTTCTGGATCAGTACTGCCCAATTGTAATCCTCTGTTTGGGGATTACAGTTACCTGTGTTTTCTCCATTCACTGGGGTTTTCTCTGCAGCCTCGCCTTGCCATTGTTACGTCTTTACCGTTTGTGTTGAAACTGGGTTGAGGTTAGGGTGTACCAGCTTCCTTCTTAACCTCAGTTTCTTCCCCCTCTTCCCTTTCCATTTCTTCTCCATCGTCCAATAGAGTTTCTTCGTCATTTTCTGTTGTCGTGTCCTCGGCTTCACTCTCCGATGGTGTGTTTAAATTATTCTCTCCGTTTTCGTCATTGCAGGAGACTTCCTGTTGTGCATAGTACCTGTTTTGTATCAGTAGAGTCTGTATTTCTTCGTGGGTTTTGAGAGTTTATGCCTTCTTTTAGTTGGATTGGGAGATCTCGCACTTTTTCGGTCTGGACATTTTCCCACTGTATTGTCGTGGTTTTGGTTAGATCACTGCCAGGAGTATTGCTTCACTCACTGGTGCAGGAGCCTCTGTTTTGTATGTGTTATCTATTTCATTTGCTTGTGTCCCTATTTGGGGCCCCATTTCTATTGTCGTCGCGTACGTTCCCTTGGTTTGGCGGTTTGGGGCAGTCCCGGGGAGCGCGCCCCGTTTGTTGACACCGTGAACATCGTCGATCCCGTTCGCATCTCAGATGCCAAGTTTTTAGAATAAACCCATGGACAAAAAATGAAAGTGCGTACTGGCTTGGTTATTTCTTTGAGAACTGTTACTATACTGAGAGATACCTTCCAACAGTTGCTAATACTGTTGCGAGGGGCCCACACATAAGAAATATACAGCAATCATAATTGCTTTGACAAATTATGACATACCCGTTTTATTTGCTGCGTGCACTCTAATGTGTGCATTCACCGTTATCACTTACGTTAACATCCATAAAGTAGATAATGAATCTCTTTTCTTTCTAAATTGGCTTTGTAAAAGTTTTTGGATTAAGTTCTCCACAGGTGATCGATGCAAGATATTCAACATAATTTCGTGGGGGTTCATTTTCTTTTTTTGCAGACCTTCAAATTTGCATGTAATTATAAGCGTGCAAGACGAGGAAAAAAAAAAAAACAAACCTTTCATTTGGTTTGAGTTAATATTTCATACAGTAGTTCACTAGCGTCTTTTTGAAAGTACCAGTTCTACTCTTGTTTTGCAAAGTCTTATATTAAATCCACATACCACGAATTAGTGTACACAGGAAGATAACATTTAAAAATGCTATCAAGTTACCCATACACACTAAGCTCGGTATAAAAAAAATGTAATTCAGACTTGTGCATACGAATTATATTCCAAAAAGTCAACCATTCGAGCAATGCATACGAATCCTATTCCAAAAAGTCAACCATTCGAGCAAAACAGGTTGTGGTCAAAGGTGTGAAGTTATTTTATAATACGATGTCTAGAGTGATTAACTCATAACATGCATTCCAGCATATTTAAAACACTTGAGTTTTATACTAATAACTCGACTTCACGTCTTCAAGTGCAGCTTTGTAGTTTATATTACATAACCAGATTACTTAATCCAGGAAATAGAAATAAAACAGAGCAGGGTGTGAAATAATATTAACCACTTGTCACATGTCCTTATTCAATTTAATGCTATCATTATGTAGCTCCTCTAGCAAATGCTTGTGTAAATTTAATTTTGTTTCTAATTATATCTTGTTTCTCGATTAAGAAATACAACTGGCTTTGCAACAATAAACGCTATGATATTTGTAAACCCAATTTACTGCCCCTACTTGAGCCCCCATCCTTCAATCTGGATTAGAGGTAAGCTCTTAGGTGTCGGGCTTTGACGTCTTTTATCAGGGCCATAATGAACCTTTCTGACCTGTCTATCAACCTTACTTAACGGATTTATCTTATTACCTGCAACTGAAGCCTGGCGTGCGGGAAGTTATATAATGTTACTTAACTAATTAACCTCGCGTGCCAATTTTACGAGTCACGAGGTTGTACTCTACTTCTTAGCTCTGTACCTCTGTACCGTCAGCATTATGCATGATACACCAAAGTGGGTGATATTACATAAAAGTAGGCAGATTTAGTTCTACAATATTACCAAATAATGGTAGACTTTCTACTCGCATTACAAAATATAACTTAATTTTTAACATCCGATTTGTTTTTCACGAAAATTAGTGGCTTCGGAACCAGAGTTTGTGTCCGTAGTTTAGCATTTTTGGCTTGCTATCTGAAGCAGACTGGGTCCGAACTACACACGGACAATTGAATCTTTGGTAAAGGTATTATAAGTTTCAGATTCGGAGTAAAAATTAACTGGACACACAACTCATGTGTCAAGTAGGAAAATAGGTCAAATCTTTACTTCACTGCATGTGCGCGATTGAGATAACCATTCAAAAATAACGTCCAAACTTCATAAGTTCGGTTTTGTTTTAAAACCTATAATGCATTATGGGATTGTGAACTACAAGCAAGATTTACTTACCTCCGAAATTGAAGAGCTTTGGTTTAGTGCAAAACTACGCACCTCCGAAAACGAAGATTTACAACGGGAGTGCTCCAATAGGCATCTGCAATTTTACCCTTAGCAAAAACATATATTAACACACTTTTTTGAAAGAATTTTGCTTAGTTTAAAATTGCTTCCAAGAGATATATTAGACTGACTTCAGTAAGTCATGAAAAGTAACAAAGTAGTGGGGCCATGTGTTTGGAACTAATTTGTTGCTCTTAACATACAAACGTGACCTCAGCGTTGATTGGCGTAAGTATAATATCCAAAAGTGTGTGTGTGTGTGTGTGTGTGTGTGTGTGTGATTTGGATTTTTCACGTAGCTTTAACAATTTTTCAGTCATATCGCTTACGATGTCTACAGTGTGGCAGTTTATAATGATGTCTAAGCACTGGGGCATCATGCCGCAGACATGTAGCATCATGTCCCACACAGTCACATTATCCTGACACTAGGCCGACCAATCCTAACACTAACCTTTTAATGCCGAGCGCCAAGCGAGGCAGCTTCTAGTACCATTTTTATAAGTCTTTGTTATGACTCGGCCGAGGTTCGAACCTGCGACCTACCGCATCCGAGGCGGACAGTCTAACCACTTAGGTCACTCGAGCGGTCCCAAAAATGGTGGAGGCAATTGACTTCAAAAGGTCTTTGTAAGTTTAACATCGAAAGTATGACTACATACCAGAAAGAAGCCATTACAGGTGTATTTGAGTGAAAGGTATTTGTACAAACGTGTCCCACCCAATCACATTATCCTGACACTAGGCCGACCAGACCTAACACTAACCTCTTTATGCTGAGCGCCTAGCGAGGCAGCTGTTTGTACCATTTTTTAAAATAAGTCTTTGGTATGACAAAATTTTATAGAAAATTGCCTGATAGCTCGCTTATTTAGCGACTATAGCGCAGAGTGATACAACGTCTTTTAAGTACATAAACACCCGGCTAAAGTGGCACTCTACAGTTTCGTATTTTGATTTTTAAAGAAATATAATTTCCCAGGTTTTCCTCACTGGATGTATTGTTTATTTTTAAAAAAAGATGTTGTATATGTTGGGTATTTTTGTCAAAAGAACTTTAAATCCCTTTATTTTGTGTCTGATTGATAGGTGTAATTTGGCTTTAGAGTGTACAGATTTGCCTTAGTTCAGGTGTCCTCATACCAAATAACTGCTAGGTTTACTTGGTCCTTTCACTTCCTGGACTTCAGAGTTAAACTGTAAAGAAAAGAGCTGATTACTTTTTTCCCTTTTATATATTTTGTAATTCGTTCATTGCACTTTCAGGAGCTGGTAATATCTAGTATGGCTAAATTCGTTTTCCCTATTTTAATAACTGTTAAAGATAATGTAATTTAGACTAATTCAGGCTGATTTTTCGAGCACAAGGTATCGGCTATTTGTGTTAGATCTGTGCTTAGATGATGTACAGTTTCCACAAGTAAAATATCCAAAGAAATTTCAGAAGTCACAACTTAGTTACACAAATAAATCAATAGACCACTCCTGGTCCTAACTACGTTAGATTTCTAATTAAATTAATTGCTAATTAAATTAGTTTTCACAATTCGTATCAGAGTAATGCATACAAATCCAATAATATATGACTTCTATTACATCTGAACGATCTAATTTGAACAAATTTATATAATCCGTGAGTTATATAATATTCGAGACAAAATGCATGCAAACAATTAACTTCTTAACTCCGTGAAAATTGAAGCTTGAATTTAAAACGAATTCAGCAAATAATTACAAGCTTACATCAATGAACATATCTTGTATGTAATTGAGGCAATACCTTTGAGCCTTTCTGAGCCCTCGCTCGCTTATCATCAGAAAATTCTCTGTCTCTTCTCTGGTTCCGGGTCTCTCAACATTTTTCAGACACGCGTTCCTTGGGCGATTTATTCAACGAGAGAAATTACTTGTTAATTTTCCTCGGAGCTAAATTATGGCTTCCCTTAAAAGTTAAACTGAATAATTTCGCGAGGAGAATTTCTTAAAACCTTTAATTCCGTATCGGAACACACCCCCTCCTTTAGCTTAGCCAATCAGAATTACTTTCTCTAACAGCCAAAAATATTTAACACTTTCATCGAACTCAGAAAAAAAATTCTCTAGTCCGCCTTTATTAATAACTATTCTGGAAACTATCATTCTATGACACCTGTTTCAAATGGTCCAAACTGCGTATCCTTCAACTTTGATTTCAGCAGCATAATCATGCGAAGGATTATCTGATTTACTGATCAGAATAAGATAAAATTATATGGACGGTGTAGGGTCATTGCCCCCCCCCCCCTTTTGCGATAGACAGTGATATATATAGATTATGGCAACACGTTTAGAGTATATTTATTTCTCCTCCATAAGTTGGGGTAGAACTTAAGAGAGAATTTATATAAATTTTAAACGAAACCAGACCAGTGAACCCCTTTTAATACCCCACCGCTGCCACCACAAATTTTCTTGTAATAATCAAATGGATTCACTTGACCGAGCGATGTCAAACCCTGGCGCGATTCCGCTAGAAGTCATAAGTTTACCCTAATTCCAAAGACCTCTATACAACAACTGTTGTAAACTAGAACGTCCAACGTGTCCATTCTATAAATAATTTTACTCTAATTAATACAAGACCACAGATCTCACAACTTCCCAATTGTTTATCACTCGCACAACTAAATGGTTTCTCTTCATTAAACTTCCATAAGGTACCGTCAGCATTTCACGCCGTAAAACTATACAACTCCCCGTAATACAGGGAACTATTTTTACTACACCATCTTAGGCCAGTCATGGTTTTAAGCCACATTTCGCCTGTAAAATTGCATAACATTTACCACCATGGTAACAATAAACGGCACCTGCAGACGACGGAACAGTCTCTTCTCTTCTATATAGTTGTGTAATTCACCAGTCTCCAAATATAAATACTGCACCTGGAGTCACGCAATCAATTGACACAACTAGATTTTAATAGGGACTACTGAACTCCAGGGACACTCATGCGGCTCAGACCTGAATTCACCAAAATTAAATCATGGCATCATGGAAACTCTCTAACACTTCACTCTGTGACGTTAGTTCCTAGTGACTGGCTAATTATTTCTGTCTTTGGAATTTCTCCCCAGGACCGACTTCCCATAATCAAACAAGTAATCACAAACATCTAAGAAATCCTTAAAACGGAACGCTATAAACAAATGCGCATACTCCAAATTTATTACATTATTTATACATACAACTGACACTGACTACAGGATATACCCTTATCACCGGATGAACTATGCACCAGGGTCATAATTTGACAACTACTGAAATCCTCGCCATGTACATACTATTGGGGCATGAAAGACGTATGCACACACCCTACTGACGTTTGCCATTGAAATATTTCTTACCCATTAGGTTCAAACTTCTGAGTGGATGTCAAAATCGGGAAGCTCTGGGATACGTGACTTGTAGACACAGAATTTTAGTTGAAATATTTTGCTATCTGAAATGTTGTGATCGGTTTAACTGGTCATTTGACTGGACGTGGCTTATACTCGACAATCATGTAATATCAACAGTATTAGTTTGATTTCAACGAAATTTGGCACTCTGCTTTATATTTTACGAGACCTTTGATGAATTTTGATTTCCAGGTGTTTGACAAGTCTCCATTCACAGGAATTAAGGTACTTGATTGCCAGTTATTTTAATTTTGATTTTTGCAACATAACTTTGTTAGGGATTTATGATTTCATATGAAGTTAGCATACAGCTTTTTCTATTCTACCGCGAAAGGGACATTATAATGTTACAACTGTCAGTCCGTTCATTACACCGAGGTTAAAGACAGAACCGGTCGGCTAACCTATGAGAGTTTATAAAAACAATGAAGTAAGTGACCAACGACTCGGGTGCCGATTCAGATATATCTGCAATGCCACAGCCAGAGAGTAAATGACACTACACTGTTAATCCTCCAAGTATATCCCAACCCTCTCTTTTAAGGTTTGTGTTGAGGTCATTTCAGGCATTGTGGTTTGGCATCCGTGTTCCACTGGCACAATGAGACCTTGACTTCCAGCGCTTAAATGCATCATTTAGAGGAGTTACGGCCCCTGACTGCTCGTCTTCCTCAATGTACGTTTTCGTACGACAACTTTACCAAGGATTGTTCGATTTAAACTAAATTTGGTATGCAGTTATGCTAATGAGACATCGTATGAGTTCCATCTATTTCCAGCTTTATGCGTTCTGATGTGTAAAAGTTATGACCCTTGATTTCCCCCTCCCTTGGACTGGTTTCCAATGAAGAACTTAACCTTTGAATAGTGGCTGTCAATTCAGTGTGTTATGCAGCTGTATACTAACGGATCAGCTTTTTATCAGCCATTTGGTATATCGGATTTTTTCTCAAGGATATAATATCATTAATTGGTGGAGCCGTGGTCCATTTTCACAAAATTTGGTGCGGTACCAATAATTACAACATATCAGGTTAATTTCTTCTTCAGCTTTTTTATTATGGAAGTCTTGCATTGATTTCTCGCCAACATATTTAATTGTTTTCTTATTTTTTACAGAATTTTGGCGCATTATTGTGGGATACAAGCCATTTCGCATCCACAATATTCTTTTATTTAAGATTCCAGAGCAAACTGTAGCCAGCAGGGTACTTTACCGTGCACACAACGAATGGCTAACTTTGTTGTATTTAACTTTGGTTAACTGAAGTGAAAGATTGTAAAATCTTTTTAAATATTTTAAATTATTGTTTCTACTTAGTATCTTTTAACTTTTGGTCATAATAAAGTATCTATTGCTCCTCTAGTGCAGATGAAATACATTTTTCATTTCAAGACAGGCCATTAGTTAGAATACCATATTTATAAAAATTGGACATACACTATTATTCTGCATTCTCCTAGATTCTTTTGATGTTTATATTAGCATAATATAGACGTCTATATTTATATGTAGAGTACTACAAACTCGCTGATGGATCCATCAGCTGCGTGGAGAGGGGGAATCAGTTGCATGGGCAACAGCTGATTCTCCATATCACCCTGCCCTGGCTTGCGCCCTGGAGAGAACACTCCAGCTTCGCCTCACAGCGTCGACACAACACGGGAAGCAACAGTTACCGGTTATAAGTCACAACTCGATTGACGTAGAGCCAGACGCCAGGGGTTGCTTCCGACGGTGGGAGAAATCAACAGGTCTCACTGGACAGCTATCGCCCGCCTCAAGCTGGGCAGCCCCCAGCCAATAAGGTGCCGTCCCGTCACAGTTCGCCTGCCTTGCTGGGTGCGTAGGGCTTAAGGTACGCGAGTACCTGACAAGTGGACTGCAACTACTGCACCAAGAAACAACAAAAGAAAAGCAACAAGGAAACCAACAATCCTCAAGCTAGGTACCTGGAATGTCCGGATAATGCTGACTGGGCTTTCAGATGACCTCCAGGCAATCAGCGATGTTCGAAAGACTTCAGTCATCAACGACGAACTTGCAAGACTCCATGTCGACATCGCCTCACTACAGGAGACACGGCTACCAGATTCCGGGTCTTTCAGAGAAAAGAACTACACGTTCTTCTGGCAAGGAATGAGCACCGACGAAGCCAGTGAGTATGGTGTTGGATTCGCCGTCAGGAACTCTCTGCTGGGGATGATAGAACCCTGCCAATAAGAAAAAGAAAGACTGCTATCTCTCCGCCTCCACACCAAAACCGGGCCTGTCAACCTGATCAGCGTTTACGTTCCCACACTCAGCGTCACCACAGCTATCAAGGATCCGTTCTACTACGAGCTTGACTCGCTCATCGACAAAAGTCCCAAGGAAGAGAACTTGATATTACTGGGCGACTTCAACGCTAGGGTGGGTGCCGACCATGACTCTTGGCCTTTGTGTCTTGGCAAGTTTGGCATTGGGAAGATGAATGAGAACGGGCAGCGACTACTAGAGATGTGCTCGTACCACGACCTCAGCATCACCAATTCATTCTTTCAGACAAAGCCACAGCACAAAGTGTCTTGGAGGCATCCCCGGTCCAAACACTGGCACCAGCTGGACTTGATCATCACGAGACGGTCTGCCATGAAGGGTGTACTTCTTACCCGTACCTTCCACAGCGCTGACTGCGACACTGATCACTCGCTAGTTTGCTGCAAAATGAAGCTTCAGCCAAAGAAGATCCACCGCTCTAGGCTAGAAGGCAAACCACGCATTGATATGAGCAAGACGTCATATCCAGACACGGCTGAGGAATTCACTTACGCCCTCTCCAAGGCGTTCAGTTCAGAACCTCCCTACGGCAGTGCCAAAGAGAGATGGGATCACATCAGAGGTACTGTGTACAGCACAGCCACAAGGATCTTTGGTAAGAAGCAGACAAAGAAAAACGATTGGTTTGAGGCCAACTCTGCCATACTCATGCCAGTCATTGAAGAGTGTTGCAGTGCCCACATGGAATACAAGCGTTCCCCCTGCCAGAGGACACTACAGGCATACAGGTCTACCAGAAGCAAAGTGCAGAGGTTAGCACGGCAGTGCGCAAATGAATACTGGCTCCAGCTCTGTCAGAGTATCCAGTCAGCAGTAGATATCGGAAATATCAGAGGCATGTACGATGGCATAAAGAAAGCATTGGGTCCCACGAAGAAAGTGACAGCACCACTGAAGTCTGCCGCTGGCGATACCATCCACGACAAGGGCAAGCAGATGGAGCGCTGGGTGGAGTACTAATCTGAACTGTACTCCAGAGAGAACCACGTGACCATCGATGCCCTTAACACCATTGAAAACCTCCCTTTTATAACCGAACTGGACGAGAAACCTACTGCGGCAGAACTAAAGAAGACCTTAGAGAAACTGTCCTCAGGTAAAGCCCCAGGGAAGGATGGCATCCCAGCAGAAGTCATCAAGTGCGGAGGCAGAGTTCTGTTCACACACTTGTACGACCTCCTCTGCCAATGCTGGGATGAAGGTGCAGTGCCTCAGGACATGAGAGATGCCAACATCGTAACCCTGTACAAGAACAAGGGCGACAGAAGCGACTGCAACAACTACACGGGCATATCCCTTCTCAGCATCGTGGGTAAAGTCTTCGCACGAGTCATCCTGAACAGACTGCAGACGCTTGCTGACAGAGTGTATCCAGAGTCGCAGTGCGGGTTCCGCGCATGATCTTCTCCATTAGGCAACTGCAGAAGAAGTGCAGAGAACAACACAGACCCCTCTTCCTGGCCTTTATAGACCTCACCAAGGCATTCGATTTGGTCAGCAGAGACGGACTCTTCACAATCCTGACGAAGATTGGATACCCTCCAAAGCTGCTAAGCATGGTCCACTTCTTCCACGACGACATACAGTGCAATATGATGGCTCATCGTCCGACCCCTTCGACGTCCACAGTGGAGTGAAACAAGGCTGTGTCCTTGCCCCCACGCTCTTCGGCATCTTCTTCGCTGTCTTGCTCAAGTACGCCTTTGGGACGTCCACAGAAGGGATCTACCTGCACACGCGATCAGACGGCAGACTGTTCAACCTGGCACAACTGAAGGCAAAGAGCAAAGTAAGAGAAGCAACCATCAATGACATGCTCTTTGCAGATGACGTTGCTCTAGCCACTCACACAGAAGCTGAACTACAATGCCTGATGGACCGCCTTGCTAAAGCATGCAATGAGTTCGGGTTGACCATCAGCCTAAAGAAAACCAACGTGATGGTTCCGGACGCGGATCCTCCCAGCATCATCATCAACAACTATAAACTAGAATTAGTCAGTCAGTTCACGTACCTGGGCTCTACCATCACCAACAACCTCTCGCTCGACGCCGAGCTCAAGAAGCGGATTGGAAAGGCATCAACAACTCTCTCTAGGTTATCTCAGAGAGTGTGGAACAACAGCATGCTGACCCTGAACACTAAGATCTCCGTGTACCGTGCCTGTGTGCTAAGCACTCTCCTGTACGCCAGTGAAACCTGGACCCTGTACGCCTCAAAGGAGAAAAGACTGAGCGCCTTTCACATGCGATGCCTCCGACACATATTCGGGATCACCTGGAGCGATCGAGTGACAAACAACGATGTGCGTGAACGTGCCAAGATTCTCAGCATAGTCACACTCCTACGCCAACGTCGCATCAGATGGCTGGGCCATGTACATCGGATGGATGACGGATCCCCAAAGACCTTCTTTATTCGAAGCTTGCCTCTGGCAGAAGATCGATCGGACGGCCACATCTCCGCTTCAACGATGTTTGCAAGCGCGACATGAAAGCCCTTGAGATTGATGTCAACACCTGGGAAGAGCTTTCTCTAGACAAGTTCAGCTGGCGACATGCTCTGATCACTGGTCTGAAAGCCGGCGAGGACAAGCTACGACTGCTCGCCGATGAAAAACAATCTCAGAGGAAGAGGAAGTAGCTCCAACCCACACCAGACTTAACCTTCAAGTGCAGCAACTGCAGCAAGGACTGCCACTCCCGTGTGGGGCTCCATAGCCACAGAAGACGCTGCACAACTACCAACCGGGACATCTCTCATGGGCGCACTTCCATCGTCTCTCGAGACTAACGGATACCAACAACAACTATAAACTATCTGACAGATGACTACATTATTTATTTCATTGTCTATTTGTCGTCCATTTTGCACCAAGCGATTAAAACTAAAACAACAAGCAACATTTGTTCCCTTTAACAGAGTTCAATTTGCTGTATTGTAGATCTAAAAAGCATAATTATGGACCTATTGCCCAATCTGCATAAAATTGAAATTTATTAATAGTATGTGCACGTGACAGGCATGACTAAAGGGTTCACGTTCCAGGTCAACATGCTTGTAGAAAACTATCCGATAAGAGTTGCATTTTGAGCTAGGGAAAGAGTTGTGCTTAATAAAGATATGTTCCGAATGACCTTTTACACTTTCGCAAAGGTGGTAGCCGTAATCTGATAGATGAATCTCAAGGTCAACAGAACATGACATGATATCGGTATCCATCAGATCTCCATCTTATGTCGAAGATCTCGATTTTAATAAGTTTTACAAATCACCCTAACATCATTTATTTGCAAAGCATTTGAATATGTTCTACAATAAATATGCAAAGTTACAATTTCAGACAACCAGATCAGATTTAACAGACGCGCCTCTATGCACGTGTACCTGCATGCCTTAAAGGAAACTATTGACTACTATTTATGCATGGAAGCCTTTTTCATAATATCAGTAAGGGCTTTAAGAGAGCTAGCAAGTGAGCTAAAAATCAGAACACACCCACCCACACACCCACACCCACACCCACACCCACACCCATATATATATATATATATATATATATATATATATATATATATATATATATATATATATATATATATATATATATATATATATATATATATATATATATATATATATACCACATACATTAAATATAACATGCATTTAAATTGTTGGTATAAAGCAATTTGATATACCAATAGTATTGGTATATCAAATTGTGATTCGCCCGTGGCGCAATAATACGTATATATAAACATTCTCGCGAGCGTCTGCAGTTGATTCTAGATCAATGATCAATTTCCTCACATTAGTCAATAGTGACGTATGAAAATAACGATGAAAAGTATTAATAATCCCCGTTTTCTAAATTAATTTAATATGGTACACATTTTCATCACAATCCTTTCTGCTTTCTGTTCTCTCCCCACCCCCATCCCCCAGCATAACGGACAAACTGCGCAGAAATGTGGAATGAAAGAGAAAAGGAATTTGGGCTGGATTAAAACCTTGAAATATAAATTACACCAAGTAACCTACAAGAATATGGTTCGTCGTAACGATACGTGTGCACTTTCCTTGGGATTTATCAACAGTGTTTATCAATGATACAATGTTGCAAACCAGTAAATTCCTCGGTTACGTGGTACACATACTGTGATATATTTAATGTTATGATTATTTTTTTTGTTTTTTGTTTTTTCTTAAACATACCATAATGTTCTAAAAATTCGATTATTATTATTATTTAAATATGAAAATGTCCAAAGCTCTCTCTCTCTCTCTCTCTCTCTCTCTCTCTCTCTCTCTCTCTCTCTCTCTCTCTCTCTCTCTCTCTCTCTCTCTCTCTTGACCATCGTAGCAGGATACGGGCTAAAATCTATGAAATGGCGAACGTAGAGGATTTTCCGACAATATCTCTGACTTATGAATGATGGTAAAAGTTAAGTCAAACCGACCAAAGCATGAGAGAAAGAGAGACAGACAGACAGACAGACAGAGACAGGGTTTTAAAGTCAAACCGACGAGAGAGAGAGAGAGAGAGAGAGAGAGAGAGAGAGAGAGAGAGAGAGAGAGAGAGAGTTTGTGGGTCGGTTGTACTGTTGCTAAAGCAGAAAAATGACTTAGATCAACTGTAAATATATGAAAATATTTTAATTACCTCTTGTTGGTTCGTCAGTAGGCTTAGTTTCTATTCCACATTAATCTCCATGCGCCGGTATTTGAATGGTGTAGCTATCCATGTGTTGCTACTGCTCTACATTTATCATTACAACCATCTTTCATGTTTAAATCATAAGTGTGTATTATATTGATTTAATCAATGTGGAGAAAAATAGAAACTAAGAAAAGAAAACAATCAACTTATCAATATGCAGAGGTGATTGTAAATAGCCACTACGGCAGAGAACTACATTTTGTAGCGGACACAAT
>JAECUM010023670.1:0-74348 GCA_016617855.1 Megalonaias nervosa | reverse complement strand
ACTATTGGTATATCAAATTATGATCCGCCCATGGCGCAATAATACGCATATATAAACATTCTCGCGAGCGTCTGCAGTTAATTCTAGATCAATGATCAATTTCCGCACATTAGTCACTAGTGAAATATAAAAATAACGATGAAAAGTATTAATAATCCCCGTTTTCTAAATGAATTTAATATGGTACACATTTTCATCACAATCCTTTCTGCTTTCTGTTCTCCCGTCCCCTCTCATGCACAACGGACAAACTGCGCGGAAATGTGGAATGAGAGAGTAAAGGAATTTGGGCTGGATTAAAACCTTGAAATAGAAATTACACCAAGTAACCTACAAGAATATGGTTCGTCGTAACGATACGTGTGCACTTTCCTTGGGATTTATCTAAAATGTTTATCAGTGATACAAAGTTGCAAACCAGTAAATTCCTCGGATACATGGTACACATACTGTGATATATTTAATGTTATGTTTTGTTGTTTTTTCTTAAACATACCATAATGTTCTAAAAAATCGATTATTATTATTTAAATATGAAAATGTCCAAAGCTCTCTCTCTCTCTCTCTCTCTCTCTCTTGACCATCGTAGCAGGATACGGGCTAAAATCTATGAAATGGCGAACGTAGAGGATTTTCCGACAATATCTCTGGACTTTATGAATGATGGTAAAAGTTAAGTCAAACCGACCAAAGGATGAGAGAGAGACAGAGACAGAGAGACAGAGAGACAGACAGAGACAGAGTTTTAAAGTCAAACCGACGAGAGAGAGAGAGAGAGAGAGAGAGAGAGAGAGAGAGAGAGAGAGAGAGAGAGAGAGTTTGTGGTCGGTTGTACTGTCGCTAAAGCAGAATAATGACTTAGATCAACTGTAAATATATTAAAATATTTTAATTGCCTCTTGTTGGTTCGTCAGTTGGCTTAGTTTCTATTCCACATTAATTTCCATGCGCCTGTATCTGAATGGCGTAGCTATCAAAGTGTTGCTACTGCTCTACTTTTATCATTAAAACCATCTTTCATGTTTAAATCATAAGTGTGTATTATATTGATTTAATTAATGTGGAGAAAAATAGAAACCAAGAAAAGAAAACAATCAACTTATCAATATGCAGAGGTGATTGTAAATAGCCACTAAAGGCATAGAACTACATTTTGTAGCGGACACACTCGGGGATGTGAGGAGTTCATTCAGTAGGTCAATACACGGCTGCTGTAGTAAATCTGAACTCTGTTCAAAGGGCAAATATATGTATTTGTATGTGATATAAATAAAAGATATGTACAGTATGTACGCTGTATCAGTGATATACCACTCGTTGTATAAATTTTTAATTAAAAGGAAACTCAGCAAGCTTCGTTTCCTTTTAATGAAAAACTTATACATCTCGTGGTATATCGTTGATATATATATATATATATATATATATATATATATATATATATATATATATATATATATATATATATATATATATATATATATATATATACCTCAATCAATTGAAAGCTGGTTGATATTTTGACTATTTTCCCTTTAAGTTGAACATAGTGCAGTCTTCGTGTCTTTGAATTTACAAAAACAACGCGTCTCTATCAAACGAAAATATAGTCCCATGACCAAGTGAACTGGATCTAATATCAATGCTTTTGGTTTCACACGCGTCACATATTCTAAATTATTGAAAGGACATTACTGCGTTAAAGACGGATGCTGACTATTCATACATCAGGCAAAATAATTTACACAATATGTTTTTACCTTGCATTCATCTGGTGGATTTTGGCTCTTAGCCACACATTCCCCCACATTTTCCGTGCTTGTTGTACTACGGGCCTGCAGCGTAACCTCCTTTATACAACAGTTCATACTGTAATAATAATAATAATAATAATAATAATAATAATAATAAAAATAACCACAGCCACATAAGAGAAACTATGGCGAAGAGATTAAAGTACACGTATTCTTTCCTAAGGACTTACTGATAAATAATTCTTTGTTTCGGATTCTTACAGCCGATACCTACCTGACGTTAACATAATATATCAGTTATTCTAAATCTGAAAGGTAAATGAGACAACAATCTAGCAAATAACAGGAATTATTTTTTAAGTTTCCATTTAATATGTAACAAATGCGTGCAGAAAGTCAGATATATTTCCGATAGTCATATAATGACGAGTCATTTGAACGATATTTTGTGGTACGAAGGAAAACACAATTGTTGGATTGAAGGGGGGGGGGAGAGCTTTGATTCTTATTAGGCCATACACACGTCCCAATAGTGCTGAGTTTAAACTGTTCCATATCTTCTTCTCATAGAAATTTCAAGCTAAAACTATTTAATTCCATAGCGGAGGGATATCTGTTTGAAAATTCAGTCAGAGCGATTCAGAAGGATTATATTCAGAAAATGTGAAGAAAACCATAAAGGGATGGGGAAGCAAGAAGATGACAATGCCAGTTTCCGTCCCCCCAAGCCCTAGTACTAACTCTAACACTGGTATACGATAGGGACTAGAAAAGCAAGACGTATACATCGACTCTCGGCAAATACACTTAACCGAAACAGTGTTTTGAATTATTACCCTCTGGCGAATGATAGTTACTCCTTATAGCAAATTAACTGACGAGTGAACTCGTTATGTAACTTAAATATTATCAATATATCCGATTTGAATGGTGTCTACGTGCCTTGACTCGAAAGAAAAACGTGTGCACACGGTTATATCGACGAAACTTACATATGTCGCGTGTCGCTGCCTATGGAGGATTTTCTTGGTAATTATAAGGAGCAATTTGATTGGATCAGTTACTTTCAATTGCATCCAATCAGATAAAGGAGTGATATATACCTTTTCGGTTAGCTATACATGCCAAAGCAACGGTTGATGTGGAATGGAAGACTGTCAATCAAAATGGACATACTATACTTAGACCGAACTGTACTTAGGTATTGCTAGACAAGAAGACATAACTAATTGAAAGACTTTGATATTACGTTTCCACTGAGGAAGTCACGTCCGACTTTAGGATTTCTAAAAGTTTTATGTTCAAGGTATTGAAGGTCAGGGTTTATCTGGGGTGTTTAAAAGCACATCGACACATGTTATATCGTTAGGAGGCACGCAAAGTGAAGTATATTGAACAAGGACACAGCCAATATGAATTGATCCGATAGCAGTAATCGAGCTTGTACCCGTATGGTTGTAATACGGACATTCTACCTACTGAACCGTCGTGTCTCTTTTGAGAAGTACAATTCCCTCATAGCATATAACTCTAGTTTGTTCATTGCAGGATCAATAAACAGCAATAACAACAGTAAATGATTGCGTTAAGAACTCTGATAATAGATGAACACAAATCCACAGTTATTTAAAATAAATCAATAACGTTATCCCAAGGGCAATTGTATGAAGTCAGTTCTAATACACATATTTTCTATCTCCTGTTGAAATGCTAACAAATAAGAAATAAACCAACCGGTATGTTGCAGTGGATTTATCCTTTTCAGAAGCAACCACATTGGATTCTTTTGCAGCAAATGTGACAGTCTGGCCATTTGTCTCAAAGGTAGCCTCAACTTCCCATACTTCCTTGGAACACTTACATGGATCCATCGATGATGGACATTTTTGTGTATATGAAACTGGAGATTTGCAGGTGATTGGCTTTATCTGGAGAAGAACAGTCAAATTTAAAACTAAATAGCTCTTTTGCATTCATTTATAAGAGGTTTCTTCAGAAGCCGAAATCCGTTACGCTTTCCTTGGAAATTAATAGCACACAATCAATAGTATTTAAACCGATTTAGTCAGTGGAGCTGTACATAATCTACTAGATATAATTGTATGAAATTACAAAGCCATCTATAAAAAGTGGTCAAAACAGGAAGTAAAATTGGAAACAAAGTTAATAGCATACATTCTGATAAAGGAACCATGTTTTCGTACATCAGTTCAATGCACACATCAATTTTATTTTAACAGCTTTATATCTATCATATTCAATGTTGTATCAAATATATACCATTGTACACCATGAAACCGCTGATAAGTCAGAATTATGTTCGACGCATACTTTATTTTGTGGTTAAATGCTTTCACTCGTAAGATCAAAATGTTACACGCACGCCCATACGAATGTGCTTTCTGGGAAAATGCCACATGGATGAAATATCTGCACTCAATGAGCTTATTTCTTTCTTGAATCATTAAGTAAGGTAAAATGGAAACAATTCATACTACTGTTGCCGGTGTTGGAGTTGTTGACCCTGTTGATGGAGTTGACTGTGATATCGGTGGCATTGTGTTTGCGGAACTTGATGAAACAGTAGGAACTGTTGAACCACTAGGACTGGGAGCGGTGGTAGTTGTATTTGGTGTCGTTGCTGTTGAATCTGCCGACGGTGATGATGCAACTTTGGCTTGAGGAGATACTGACGTTGAAATTGCTGTCTTTATTGTATTGGTCGTTGCTTTCGTTGTTGTTTTTCTTGATGTCGTTGAAGACAACTGTGGAGTTGTTGCCGATGCAGTTGTCGAAGTTACTCTACTCGTTGATTGTGTTGAACCCGTTGACGTTGTTGAGGTTGATGGTGGGTTCGTGTGAGTTAGACTTGCAGGTAGTGTTGAAGATGTGGGCACTGATGATGTTTTCGTTGTCAATGAGTTTGCAGTGCCTACTATTTTAGTTATTGGTATTGATACTGTTGGTGATGTGATGGGTGATGGTGATGTAGTTGACTGTGCGGTAGGCTGAGTCACTGTGGTTGTCGTTGATTTTGTACTAGATGAAGGATTTACTAAATGGGTTGTTGTTGTCTTTTGTGTTGTTTGTGTTGTAGTTGATGCTATCGAAGATGACAGTGTAGTCGGTGTTGTTCTTTGTGTTATGGTTGTTTTGGGTTGCGTGTCAGTTGCTAGTAATGCTGGTGTTGTTATGGTTGTAGGTGTGGTTTGTGTCGAAGATGTTGCCGTCGTCGTTGATGGCGCTGTACTGGTCGTTATTGTTGTTGGTGGTGACGTGCTAGTGGTGGTTGTTGTTTCAGTGGGGGTCACTGTTGTTTCCGTTGTGGTTGTTGTAGCAGAAGTGGTCGTTGAGGAAGTTGTAGTCGTGCAGCTTGGGAGAGGAGGTGCTGTGAATGTTTGGACTAGTGTCGAATTGCAGTAATTGATATTTCCTGATTTGTCATACACCTTAATACTGGCCATTTGATTGCAGCAGTTGTCACTGTAAATCCAAACGTATGCATTCAATTATTATTCATGCAGGTACCAAAAATCTCGTATGGATCATGTTATATCGGATCAAGGTCTTACAGTATCAAAAAATAACAGTTGCATGAATTGTGACATGCACCATATTCAATATATAGTAATCTGCGATAAATCAGCAAAACATTTTAATTAAAGAGCCACAAAAAAGTAGGGAATGTCTTGCAAAATTGTATGCCACAGATTTTATTGTAATTGACGGGTTCTAAAATATATTTTTTTTCTATTAAGCGCAAATGAACAACATGATGGATGACGTAAAATATCTAAAGATCTCGTTGACTCTGTTAAGTACCAATGAACAACATATGATCGATGACGTATAATATGTAAAGATTTAGATGACTCTGTTAAGTTCCAACGAACAACATATGATGGATGGCGTAAAATATCTAAAGATCTCGATGACTGTTAAGTACCAATGACGAACATATGATGGATGACGTAACATATATAAAGATCTAGATGACTGTTAAGTGCCAATGGACATCATATAATGGATGACGTAAAATATCTAATGATCTCGAGGACAACACACCTTATTTGAGCTGTAATTTTGCCATCTTTGAGAGTGTGTCCAATAGTAAAATTGTCGTATGTGAATGTTCCGTTCGATTCAAGATTAACGGCAGATATATTCTGTAAGCCCGCAAGTTCGTCATATATTTCAGCAGACATACTCCACCTTTCCTTGTAGCATTCACATAGATCCGTAGCATTGATATTGCATGTTCCTGTAGTTTTTGTTACATTACATACTGGTGGGACTTTATCCTGGAAAGAAAGAGAGAAAAAAATTTGCTTCAATTGGTACATTGAAAAATAATTGTCAAATATCAAGTTATTCGAGTTGATCTCAGCATGAAATCATTACTGGTTGTGGAAAAAAAAAATCACATAAAACGTGCTGTTAGGTTGTATTTTATCCCGGTCATAAAGCAAACCTTATTATTTACTCAATTTAAAAAATAAAATCGAAAACAATAGTATAATTTGTATGTAATACTGTTACTCTCACCATTAGTTCAAAGAAAATAATCATTGATTGAATCTGTCATATTTCTTAAGATGTATTTTTGTTCAGGCGAAGAAAGGTTATAAATTAGCCTTTATAAGAATGGTTTGAAAATTAGTTAATCTTTCCTATAAACTCCAAATTTTGTTCTTCTGCTATTTTATTCATTTGCTGCAAATGAATCAAACAATGAATCAGTTCATAGTGGATATAATAATGTATTTGATTAGAAAAATAAGAAGAAGAATAATTAGTGAAAAACAATTACAGATAAACACGTTGTAAATGTACAAAAAAAGTTATTACGCATTCTTTCAGTGCTGAGAAATTCTGGGCTAGAGTCGAATTGCAATAATTAATATTTCCTGCTTTGTCATACACCTCTATGCTGGCATTTTGATTGCAGCAACTGCCACTGTAAAAAACAAGCGCAATCATCAAATGATGTTTATGGATGTAAAAACATCTTATGTGGGTAATCTTATGTGGATAATGTTTTGTTGGATGAACGTTTTAAATTGTCTAAAAATGACAACTGAATGGACTTTCTGTACTTCTATCTTATTCAAAGTATTCAATATAGGTGCCTGAACTATAGTAATCTACAGTAAATTAGTGAAAACGGTTTTAATTACAGAGCCACAGAAAGGTTAGAGAAAGTCTGGCAATACTTGAATCAGGTAATTAATGTCATTGCGATGCACCAATTTTATAATGGAAGAAATTAAATGTCTAATTCTGATATCAAGTGCCAATAATATACATATACATATACATATATATATATATATATATATATATATATATATATATATATATATATATAATTGATGATGTAAAATATGTAAAGACCATGATGGTTAAATACCTTATTTCAGCTGTAATTTTTCCATCTTTAAGAGTGTGTCCAAGAGTAAACCTGTCGTATTTAAACGTTCCATTAGATCCAAGATCAACTGCAGATATATTTTCTAAGCCGGCATATTCGTCATATATTTCAACAGACATGCTCCATCTTCCCTTGTCGCATTCACATAGATCCGTAGCATTGATATTGCATGTTCCTGTTGTATTTATTACATTACATACTGGTTGCACTTTATCCTGGAAAGAGAGAGAGAGAGAGAGAGATAGAGAGAGATGGGGGAGGGAGATAATATACTTGGTTATCCTGAATTTAAAAAATATAAATGTAACATAACAAGATAGTTAAAAATAAAATCCAGTCATGATTTTCATTACTAGTGCTGTTGAAAAAAGCCACTCACATCAAAATAATATGCTGCTATGCTAATTGTTTTTTTTTACCTTGGCCCCTAGAGTACTCTTTATTATTTACTCGGTTTAAGACAGACATAAAGAAAGAAAGAAAAAAAAACAATAACATATTTGTATGCAGTTCTGATACTGCTACCATAACAATAAAAAATAGAGAACCCTTGCTGGAATGTCTCATATTTCTTAAGATATAAACTTTTTCTGGTGAAGAAAGGCAATACATATAATTAACGAAACTTTTAAAAGAATTCTTCTGAAATCAGTTTATTTTGTCCTAAAAGCTACACTAGCTTCTCGTGCTATTTTCTTCATCTGCCGCCAGAGATTCAAACAATAATATTGAATTCGTATTGGATATAATAATGTATTTAATTGTATAAGAACCTCCACAAAGCGTATTACAGAAAACCAACGCTGAACAAATTAAAAACATTTTTTTGAAAAAGTCATACGCATTTTTCCGGTGCAGGTTCTTTGAACGTTGGATTCAAGATTACGTCACATTTTCCTGTGTTACCCGCAATGTCTCTAGCATGGACGAAAATCTGTTGGTGGCAGCAATCGGCCCTAGAATAATGCGGAAAACGCAAGATTCTTCTTTTGTCAGATAGATATATGCTTTACATTGTAACAAGGTAGTTCAGCACGGAAACTTACATTAGCCAACTGTGCTGAATACTGTTCTGCATTTTCAGGAATCAAGTAAAGCTAATTTTTTTCACAGTAATAAAAAGCTGCATTGAGCATCAATATTGCAAGACTGCATTTCAGCTCTATACGCTTTTCACCAAGTTATAACAAATAAATGTACATGCAGATATATATGTATATAAATTAAAAAAGGCAGGCACAACTCAATATGAAATACTTGCATTATAGTGGATTTGTCCTGTAAAAGCCATGAGATGGTATGGCTCAGAATTGGGTATAAACATTTATTTGTGCTTGTGATTTCACTGCTAATTAGCTCCATTTTGTATTCCTAATAGAGACCAGTTTAGACACTGGGTGGTACAAAGTGTATGGATCACAGTGGTCAAAACAGTATTAAAGTAAATCTTAACATTTAAGCTCAGGTACTTAGGATTCCATTTATCGGAATGGTAAACAATAACCAGTTGTTGTTGAGGTTAAAAAAATGAAACTGATGAAATCTAGATTTTAAATTTTTCAAAACGTTGACATTTGAAGGAAGCACAATGTCAGCACCATTCAATGATATTCTGCTAACAACTCAAGCTAAGAGGTCCCTATTTCATTTTATAAATATGATCGAGAAAAATTAAAATTATATGATCTCCGTATTACCATCACAGTTCAAAATGTTAGACTTTCTTGACAAAGTAATGAGAATCAGAAGCCAATGATATGCGTATTGAGTCCACGATCATAACATTACTGTAAATTGCGTGACCTTTACCTAAACTTAAGGGGGCAAGCAATTCAGTTATTTCGAAAAACGAGAGCTAGAAATTTTTTAAACAGATGCTCATAGAGGAAAACCTGTTGATTGGTAATAGGTAAAATACTTACTCCACTTGTACTATGTCGTGATTACGTCTTATCGATGCATTGACTCCGGCATTTGATGTGTATATGTTGTAAATGTTTATCTGTTCCACTTTCTGGAACTCGGCCCAAAATACCCAGGTGCCTTCTTTACACTTGCATGGATCGCGAAGTGTTAGAAATGGATTGCAGAGCTGGCGAATTTCAGAAAACTTACATTTGATCTTTTCCGGCTACAAAGAGATAGAACAAAGAAAAAAGCAATCAAATATTGCATTTAGGTAGGATATTAATCTTTTGGTTCGATTTATTCTTTTATGCTAAGAATAGAAATAAAAAGGAAAAAAATCCCACGAATTATGGATGAACAGAACAAGTTTTTCCCGGAAATATAGTTTATTGGGATTAGAATATAATATATCTGAATGACTTGAGAGCTGTTCACAAATGAAAGCATGGGAACACAATATTCTTTGATTGTCATTTTCTAATGACAATGCATAGCAACTTTTGATACATTATTTTTAAGAACCGTGACTAGTTGAAAATCTGATTCATTGCTTCATAGCCTGTTTTGGTTTTCGAATATTGCCCTATGAAGAAACCATGAACTAACCGTATATGTTTGAACGGTAGCCACACTGCATATCACACTGTATATGTTTGAACGGTAGCCACACTGCATATCACACTGTATATGTTTAAACGGTAGCCACACTGCATATCACACTGTATATGTTTGAACGGTAGCCACACTGCATATCACACTGTTTATGTTTGAACGGTAGTCTCACAACATATACACATCAATATAAATAGCATAATCAAAGGTTAAAATACTAAATTTGTTTATAAATGTCTATATGATACAGATGGAAATGATTTGTAATACTTTACCTCTTTCCCGAGACAGGTTTTGGGATCTGGGGGAACGAAGTTGGGGTTTAGATTATTCTTGCACTGTGCGGTGTTACCGCCTTTGTCAACAATAGTGATTGTGGCTTTTTGGTGGCAACAATCGTCACTGCATAGAATAAAAATTGCAAAACAAAAGTAGAAACAATATATCTATTTCTTCATACATTGCAAACACTCTCGAACCATTCATAATAGGCAAGACAATCTTTACTAAAATGTGTTTCCTTTGTATCTAAAATTATAAGACCACAATGTAGAATTTAACCATCTTGAGTGCCTTGAGATTTTCAACCCATTTCTATGTCATGTTAATGCGAACTATGCCATTTTAATGAGAAAAATCAGGAAATAATTTAAACTAGTTTTTGAAATTATATTGATTTGTTTGATTGGTGAATAGCATTTAATCAACAGCTATAGATTCAATTATGTATTCTTTTCTGAATATTTGATTTTCACTAGTTCATTATTTGTATTGCATTAGGTTTTAGATGTTCACTTTATTAATTCTCGCCTGAAAAACTCCTAAGCATTACAAATATGTATACTTAACTTAGTACCTTATTTCAGCTGTAATCTTGCCATCTTGGATGGTATGACCAGGCTTGAATGGGTCATGTCGAAAACTGGAATTAGATCCTGTTCCTGTTGTAACGATATCTTGCAGCCCAAAGCCTTCATCTCCGATCTCAACCCACATGCTCCAAACTTTCTCGTTGCATTTGCACAGCTCGTTTCCGGTATCACAGGTTCCAGTTACTTTAGTTACATTACAGGTGGGGGTTGTGTTATCAACAGGCTGGATTAAGTAATATGCGTTACATGTAATATGGTCTAACAGAAGTGGTTTTGCGAAAAATTTGAGCATGACAGTCTTCTACATACTAATGTCTACTTCTGAAACGCTACTCTTTTGTATACCAAATGTCGCTTTTTTTGTTTTTACTCAATTGTATACTAAATGTCGCATTTTTGACTCTGTTGTATTCCAAATGTCGCATTTTTGACTCTTTTGTATTCCAAATGTCGCATTTTGGACTCTTTTGTATTCCAAATGTCGCATTTTGGACTCTATGAGAGCAATAACAGTCTTAATTACATAATAGCAAACATTTTCTTGCAATGAAAACTAATATGGGAGAAAAGTTAAGATTTTAAATTTCATGCTTTTAACTACTTATTTCGATAATATTAATTATTTCTGTTTCATCTAGTTATCTTAGGATCAGATCTGATAAATGTACAGTGCTTTTACCTGTTTATCGTGCTCGATGACAGTGAATCTTCTTATCTCAAACTGAGAGTTAGGAAATTTTCCGGGCCCTAGATAAGGTTTCGCGGTAACGGTCACTGTGCTAGAAAAATGAAAGAGACTGTCTCAGTCAAGAATTGTAATTTTCTGAAGACACAACGAGAATATTTGGATAATTGGAGCATTTTAAATTCGTCATTAAGTTACGTTCGGAAGGAAAAAGTCCATACTACCAAGAGAGTGGGAGTGGGAGAGTTTATTTCATGTCCTTGTAGTGTGAAGAGCCCTTTATATTGACATGAATTTTAGTTAACTGACGCAGCTACTATTATAGATACTTTGGTTACAGGTATAAACTGTATTCAGTGTGACTAAGGCTTTCCACAGCAGATGGACGGCTAACTTAAGTGGACGGTTGGCCTAAATTGAATGAGATAAGTGTGAGTTATCTCAAGGGAATTAGTGTTATCTCGGTATTTCTTTTCCACAAAGAGCATTTTCAGGGTTAAAGTTTGTCTGGTTGCTGTAAAAGAAGTTATAAAAAACTTATTGCAATTACTGAAAATGAAAGTATAATTGAATATAAAATGCCTAAATTGTCGCCCTCTCATAGTAAATATAGACTGGCTATAAGATCGTAGTAAGAGTCTTGGACATAATATGTAATGCTAGGCACACACCCCTCCTTCGCTCTCTGCCGTGCGCTCTCTCAACGGGCAATTGTCTGTTTAGATTATAGTTGTTTCATCCAGAGACAAAAAATAAAACGATGGCTACTCGGAAAAGGAGAAAAACAGTCAGTCACATATGGATGATATTGTATAGTTCATGGTTAAAATCGCGATTGTAGCGATTATATGGTGGTAGGAACAGACTATTATATAATCTAAAGTTAAATGCAACGTTTGTTACTTTATTTTTTTCCAAGATAATTCTTGTGCTATTTAAATGTAGCTCTTGTGATTCTGAGATCAAAAGAAAATAAAAATGAACAATTTTCTGAAAATGATAGAAATTTATAAAAATAACGATGAAAAATCGCAAGAATAGAGCTTCATGTAAATATTATCTCTAATTATATTTCGACAGTACGTACAATTCGTTTAGGGCGACCGTTCAACCTGTTCAATGAACATTCTGGCCGACCGGACAGAGTAGCTATTGAAAAAAAGTGATTATTTTTTGCGCTTTTTTTCCCAACAGGTACAACGTTGAACTTTAATAAGTATGTTTTTTTGGAAGGTATTTATTAATGTCACATGATGTAATAATAGTTTGACGACTCTCCATTAAACTGGATAAAACTTCATATTGAAAAGTTTTGTTCAATACTCAACTCAATTACTTTTCAAGGGAAGGGTTAATCTAGCTTGGCCCATTTGGTTTAGGCCGATTACACAGTCAGATCAGACCATCAATGTGGAGTTGACAGTCTCAGTTAAAGTTGTATGCAAACTCCATGTAGCTTTTGTAAACCGATACAGAAGGCGGGATACTTATTTACCAAAACCAGCTAGAGCATACCTCCGCCATCGACATTCTGTCCGGACTTTGCATTCAAACAGCTTTTGGAGTATTAATGTAATTAGGTAAATCTTAAAGAGCTTATGTGTTTGCATACAAAGGTTCGTTCTATAAGCACAGTGCACAATCATTTTTGGAATTCATGTGAATACATTTTTATCATATATATATATATATATATATATATATATATATATATATATATATATATATATATATATATATATATATATATATATATATATATATATATAGATTCACGGGATTATGTTTGGAATTATTACATTTTTAGCACACACACACACACACTTTATGCTCTCAAGTCAAGGAGTCGAAGCTTTAAGAGTGCACAATCGTACCTTTCTAAAATAACAGTTATTATGGTATATATTCTTCATTTTGAATATCATAAATAATTGTTAGCATTCGCAATCAACGTAAATTTTGCTCTCTTCTCTGTAACAAGAATGGATTCAAATAGCAGTAACTGATTACGGATGCCGCGAAATTCCGAACGATCAACAAAGAAACTCACTCGACGTGTCCAACCTCCGGTCCGACACGCATTAAGAATTGACGTGTGACGTTTTCTCTACTTTGCAGAGTGTATGAATGTGCCGTAGGAATTGGTGTTAAGCCGTCTTGGTCAGATATCATTACGTCAATATCAGCTTCTCCTGAACCGATGTTGTACACAATATAAGTTACGTTGTACGTCTCGTTGGCGTATACGTTACCTGAAATCAAAAGTAGATGCTGTGATTAATTCTTTATTAGTGTTCCAATAATTTTATTGCATGTCTTTTCTACTAATGCTAGATATCATTTAAAAAAATGTCAACATGTGTATGCAGAAATGACGATTTCTTTCTTTCTAAATATATAAAAACAGAAAATAAATTAAGTATATATTCATATGTAACAATTTTACTAGATACACCTATGCTAGTGTGGATAGTCAATGGAATTGGTAATCGAGTTTTATATTGAAAAATAGGCTTTTGTATGTGCAGAAAAATATCCACATTAACATAATTATCATAATTCATCTCAATAAATTTGTTCACAACCTAAATCTGATTTGACAACCAACAATATAATGTCACAAACAGTGTGAACTCAATTTTTATAATTACTCTTGTAGACTGAAATAAAAGACTTCGTTAAAAGCACCTCCGTTGCCTGTAATGCTCTAATTAATGATATGGATTGACTTCATCCAGTCTATTTAATTCTCATGTAAATTCACATTGTCGAACTATCTGCTTACACGTGGATTAAGTAAGGCCACGACTATTATCCACTGCCTCACAAAAAATGAACAATTTCTGTTGAATACATGCCTGATTTAGTGGGTACTTCAAGCTTCAGTGCGAGAGGTGCAATTAATTTCGGATCAAGACGTCTAAATGTGTGTCCAGTTTTATCCACTCCTTCTATGGCTATCAGGAAGTCCTGTAAAGGCAATATATATTCTATCTTGATAATTGGAATTTGTTTGGTACAGAATTTAACGTTAGCATGAACTTAAACAATGGTTGGTGACAATAGCTGCAACAGACTAAAATATATTTCTTTCAGTCTATTAAGAAATATTTTAAAGAGCAGAAGACGGATCTATCATTACTACCACTGCTATAATAATAATAATAATAATAATAATAATAATAATAATAATAATAATTCATATCTTACATTTTAAAGTTATTGCAACCACTCTCCAATAAAAAAATAAATAGTTAACACGTCCTTCAAGGTCTCATTAATATATTGGTTTCGACTCCTGATTCCTAAATTGCATCTAATAAATCTGATAGGACGATGTTCTGCTTTGGTAAAGTAAGTAATTTTAATTTCAAACCTGAATGGGTATTGTGATGTTAGTGTTGAATAACGATGCACCTCTACGTCCACCAACATTGGTCAAAGGTAGCGTCTGATGTGTAGTGCCGTCCTTCAGGAGTACCAATACCCTATCCACGCTTTTGACTGCATCATATCGTGGAACTGTTACCACCAGTTTATAGGTGTTTCCTGAGAAAGTAAATTTATGTGTATATTCCATCAAATGAATCCTTAACAAAACTATTCTATTACCTAGCCTAATTATTACATAAATTCTGAAAGTTTTTCCTCAGATTGAGATTTTAAAATACTAAGCGTATGCTGCTGCTGAAAGAAATGCATTTTTTTTTTTTATTATCAGAGTCGATGATAATATATGGTGTAAAATAATCACATGATCTCTGGAATATAACAGTACAACATTATTCTCTAAATAGGGTCGATGGTCCCCTTTATCAAACTTTCACCACATAGTTAAGATTCAGATCCCGCTTTCCGGTTAAAGGCAAACATTCAGTCCCTTGGGACCTGGTCATTCTGATTGGCCTATATTTTGAAGGTACTATGCCGTTGATATACAGCGTGCGATAAGAAGAACACAAGCGATGAAGACCTCGAAATTTAATGATTGAAACACCAATGAAAGATCATCATCATCATCGTCATCATCAGTCCCGTAGTCTGGTAGACCATTGGGACACCACACAAGACCGAACAATCAGCTTCCTCCATTCCTCTCGATTTTCTGTCTTTCTCATTGAGTAGCTCAATATCAAGCCTGTCCACTCTCGAATGTTGTCTTCCCACCTCTTTCTCTGCCTGCCTCTCTTTCTTCTTCCTTGTACAGTGCTTTGCAGGATTGTCTTGGCAAGTCCTGATGATCGTGAGACATGCCCATACCACTGCAGTTTACGTTTTTTCACTGTGCTTAGGAGGTCTTTGTGAGGCCCAATGGCTTGTCTGATCCTTTGCCGTATTTCTTCATTGGCGACACGGTCTTTGTATGAGACGCCGAGGATCTTTCAGAAGCATCTCATCTCTGTGGCTTGTATCCTTTCTCTAAGTCAGCTGTTATGGTCCATGATTCACAGGCGTAGAGAAATATGGAGATAACCAGTGAGTGCATCAGTCTGACCTTTGAACTGAGTGCGATGTTCTTGTCGTTCCAGATGGGCTTCAGTTTTGTCAGCGCTGTTGTCTGCGTAATCCTGGATAGTACTTCAGGCTTTGATCCTTCATCTGTTACAATTCCCCCAAGTACTTGAAGCTGTGGACTGTTTCTAGCTTCGTACCTTGGACCGTGATGTCAGTACTGATGCCCTTGGTGTTGTTGGTCATTAGCTTGGTCTTCTCTGCACTGATTTCCATGCCGTAGGCTGCGGAAGTTTTGTCGAGGATCTCTACTAAGCTAGCTATTTCTTGTTCATTTCCTGCTAGTCCATCAATGTCGTCGGCAAAACGTAAGTTGGTGACTGTTCTGCCTTCGATGCTGACTGTCCCTTCATGCTTTTCAAGCGCGTCAGCCATGATTCTCTCCAGAAAGATGTTGAATAGTGTGGGAGAGAGCAGACAGCCTTGTCTGACTCCGACTGTCGTTCTGAACTAGTCCCCTATGCTGCCGTTGAAGTATACTGCACTGGTGGTCTTGTCATACAGGTGCTTTATTACTGTGATGAGGTTGGCATTGATGTTGTACAGTCTCATGGTCGCCCACAAGGCTGCATGCCATCAGTAAAAGATCAGTAAAAAAAAATAAAAATATCATGATAGAGGTTCAGTTTTGTGCTGAAATACTGTTTGGAGGTATTGGGTCCTTTTCTTCCAAAAAAGATGAGAAAGTAAGCGTAGGGTTTGTGTTCACGAATAATTTTATGCCATCATGCTTGATCATACTATTACAGTAAAGATGCTCATAATAGCTGATTGATTATATCGAGTTAATATATTTATTTTTGTTGAATTTAATCTCTTGTCACATGACCTTTCTCGTATCTTCATTGATTTCAATGTTTATCTCATATGAGTGCAGGTGGTACAAAGTTTCAGAGAACAAAAATTCAAGAGACTGCAACGATGCAAGAAACAAAATCAGAAATGAAACGACACAGTTGAGTATAGGTCTGCGGAGCCATTATAGCTTACAATTACAACCCAAGACGAATTTATGTCAACAAGGAAAGACGTCAGATGTTAGTTTCCAGCCTGCTTATATTATATTTTTAATCGCGTCGTATATTTGTTAGCAATAAATACAATTAGATAACAAAGAAATAATAAATGTGGCAGGTCTATAGAACTTCCACATCGTACCTGCTAGTGGCCTGCCTGTGACTTCGAATTCTCCAAATCCAGAAGGATCAGGTTCTATAAACTTGTGAGTAAAGTCCACCATACTGATTGCCGTCACGTCTACTTCCCAATCATTGCGGTCGAACTTAGCAATTGTCCAATTACCAGCAGCAGGTTTCTTAAAATAAATCAAATAAAAACAATACGATTAATATGACAAAGACATTAAAAACGATGATATTAACTTTCTTAAGTAATTTAGGTCTCAGACTCATTACAGACAACGCAGCACAGTTGAATACATATACATCCTGACCTACCATCCAGACAACCCCAAAGTTGGTAAAATCATCGCGAAACACTGGCACATCGTGGAATCGTCGGACGTACTAAAGCTAATCCTTCCGAACAAACCTGTACTAGCTTACCGGAGACCAAAAAACCTCAAGGACATCCTAGTCAGGGCGAAGCTAACGCCAATCACTAGTCAAGACCACCCTAGTCAATCTGGCCCCTGTGGCGATAAAAGATGCAAAACCTGTCAACATATGATAGAGACCAGGACATTTACTTGCACAATGACTAGAGAAAAGCTAAACATACATGGTCCAAACAAAACGTGCAAAACAGAGAATGTAATTTATCTCATCACATGTAAGATCTGTAGCCTTCAGTATGTCGGAGAAACTGAAAAGATACACAAAAGGATCAACCTTCATAGATCTGATTGGATGACAAAGAAGCTGTACAGAAGCCGGGTCGCAGAACACTTCTCCCCTTTCCACACTTTCAGTGATATAACACTTATCGCAATTGCTAACAACCCCAACTGGAGTTCCGAAACCAGGAAGGAAAAGGAATCTTACTGGATACGCCGCCTTAGAACATTGAAACCAAGCGGTTTAAACAAGAAGACTAGAAAAAGACAGCCATGCACAAGTGGAATTATCCTTTGCAGCCGACACATTTTCTTTTCAAAACTTTTCTAAATTTTCTTAGTAGCCTTCAATTACTACTATAAGAATGAAATATCCGGGATATAATTTCGCTCACATAAATGTACACAAAGGAACAAATGTCGCTATGGCTCATCGATTTCTAGCTTAATACAAATATTTTCCAGTATCCGCAACAAGTTGATATAGGCTGGTTGAGACATAATACATCTAAAGGTTTAATTCATGTAGAAACAGACATGTAGAGTTTTGCAAACACAACGGTTTTTGTGTTTTATTTGTTTGTTTTGTCTGTGTTTTGTATATACCTTTGAAAAAGACTCATTAAGAGTCGAAAGCGCTCAGGCTAGTTAGATACTAGTTTTGCACTGTTCGTCGTCAGTTTATTGCATTTATCTGAATCAATCCCAGACACACGTGATCCCTTGGTGGATCCAGTGTGCTTGAGAGGGCTGTTATTCGCCATATATTTGTATTCTTTATATATATATATATATATATATATATATATATATATATATATATATATATATATATATATATATATATATAATTAAAGCTACAATAAAGCGTTGGATGTACAAATAATTTCTGGGTTGATTGCTGTTTTTTCTAAGACCTATATTACACCAGATGAATGACATTTATCTTTTCTAATTTAGTATGTTCAAAACTTGATCCCATGCTATATGGGATTTCAATAAACTGGGCAAATATATATGATGCATTTCAATGTAGAAGTCAATATAAAATAGAATTCATCTTATCAAAACATACGTGTTATATCATTCATATAAAATATTGCTATATCTATCAATTTTAACGAATATAGGTTGAACAGAATACGTTAGTATAGACAGAGGAAGTTTGAAATTTATTGGTAAATCAAAATGGATACAATGGAACTGTTTTTTTTTTTTTTAAAAAGTTAAATATATATGTTGTTGTTTTTTTTGTTGATGTGGGGCTTAACGCCATTTTTCAGCACACGATAGGCTTTACATGGCGGCCAGTATTAATGGTGGAGGAAGAAACCGTGAAATCCCCGGAAAGAACCACCGACCCACGAGAAGCTACTGGCAAGCTTTCTCTCATATCCACATTCGCCGAATCCTAGATTCGAACCCACGCAGACAGAGGTGAGATGGCAGCGATCCGTAACGGAGAGCGCTTTAGACCATTCGACCACTCGGGGCCCCAAATATATATGTTATGGCGCGCTCGAGCAGACACTGATATGTTATGTTCACCACCGTTGTATAGAACAATGAACAAGACGGTGTTTAAATATTTTTATAGTTAACATCACCAGTATTGTATCATGCATATGTAAATCCATATCCAGGCAATACGTTGCTAACTATGGTTGGCCAATTCTATTCGACCGGCTTCATCCAAATTTTTTCTTAACATTCTGATAAGGATTATTGCGTGAAAATATAAAATAATACTCATTTAGTAATGCCGCTGTAAGCAATGAGCATGTCCAGAAGACGTATAATTGTTACGTATAAGTTGTGTATAAATCTAGTAGTACTCCATAAGGATTGTTTACATAATTCATTAGTCATCCAAAGTAATTCTTATGTACTTATGATGGTGAGACAAGATATAAAAGACGAAGCATGCGCAGAGAGCCGCATGTAATCGCATATATTCGTCGCGCTTTATGTGTCATTATGATGCCCCAAAAGTATTTCTAGCGCTGTTGATGAAATTATACCTTGATGAGTCAGTCGATTAACGTCTGTTTTAGTCAGCGAAATGAGTAATCAATCATTCGTTAGTGCCGATAGTAATAGTAAGATAACGTGCTTTACGCTTGGTTTGTTAAGCTCTAAAGTTAGTGATGGTTGGGCTATGTACATATGCGCGCTGACTTTTTTCGCAGTTTGATTGCGGGCGCATGCCGAGCAGCGCCGTGAGAATCATACTACCTTTTCAGTACATGGTATCCCGCTTGTCCAAGAGATAAAGCTCCTCTCTCCCTTTTAATATTTTATTGTACATTTTAGCTGAATATTTTCAAATAATCGTCATTCAAAGAGATCTAGAATGACGTCTAAGAGTTATATATAATATGTTATGCCTTTAGAAAATTTTGAAACGTTTCAAGATAACCATAGCAAACTTCAATTTGTGGGGCGCTGTGGCACTATGACTAAAGTTGTCTCTTCTGACCGAGAATAGTTTAGGGTTGACATACGTCCTCTTTTTCCAGGACATGTCCTCCTTTTCGGTCATTAAGTCTCTATACTGATACTAATACAGATCGGCCTACATTGCAAATGTCCTCTTTATTGAATTTTCAAATATGGTAACTAAACCGGACACACTGTCTTGCTCACGTGCGAAACGTTTATAATTGGAACAAAGATGGCGACCTCCTGTCCGCCATTGTACTTTAGTACATATATTTTAATATGGCAGCACCTTTTATCCACCATCATGATTCTGTTCAACCAAGTATGAACCATTGCTGCACTTTGACACTTGGGACAACCTGTTTTCCTATGCTCCTCTTAACGTTCTGTAATGTTCGCGCTAGAACCAAGACTGAATACGCTCAGCATCTTCCGACATATCTATATTCATTGGATGTACTTATAAGGTGGTGTTAATTCTTAATCCAAGAACAATTCTCAAAATGTACACCTTGTTCACGTATGAAGGACCGTCTGACATATAACGCTGTTCGCTTGAAACAATGATGTCATACGATCGCAAACAAAGTCGTCAAGACAGCCTAAGAATAATCAAAGTCAAACTCTTCCTTGTCATAATACCACCAAAAGACAGCGATGTTCTGTCAGAGTACCACTAAAATACTGCCCTGTCCTAGCCGGAGTAGCACCAAAATACAGCCGTGTCCTTATCAGATTACCACCAAAATACAGCCATGTCCTTGTCAGTATACCACCAAAATACAGCCGTTTTTGTCCTAATACCACCTAACTACAGCCATCTCATTGTCGGAACGCCACGAAAATACAGCCATGTTTGTCAGAATGCCAAAAATATACAGCCATGTCCTTGTCGGAGTACCACCAAAGTACAGCCCTGTTTGGAGGTTTGTATCAATATGACCCTATCGACAACTGGGATCCAATGAAATTAAGTGCTATTTCCTCAAGTTACATGTCTAAAACCATACCTGATTAGACATCGTTGTCTGTTGTACTGTATATGTTATAATACGAATATTTTCATTTCTATACATCTTTAACCTTAACCACAGCGAAAGGCTTTATTTTTGAAATCACATAACAAGAATATAAGGAAACGTACCACAAATTTAATTAGAATAAGTCTTGGTCCGAGATTGTCCAGCGTGATATCTGAGCCGCTTCTAGGCATACTTAACACACCTGTAAATAAGTATGGGATAATAATTAAATTAATATACTTGAAAACATGTAAGGATGCATGCTACTTACTTAATGTTAAAAAAAAAATCATAGCTGAATATATTTACTTATTCACTGAGACAAGAAACTGAGAGAAATTTTATTCTATCAAATGGCAAAATAACGCATACTATTTATCTTCCTATGTGAACCAGATTACACTACAAAAAGGTGAGCTGATTTATCTCATGAAAAGTGAATGATTCTATAGCTATCTATCTACATGACCGATTAACATATTAAACTCATTGTTAAGAAAGTACATCAGACCCACGGAAATATGAATGTAAGGTAAAACCATATACCTAACCGATCAACATATTAAACTCATTGTTAAGAAAGTACATCAGACCCACGGAAATATGAATGTAAGGTAAAACCATATACCTAACCGATCAACATATTAAACTTATTGTTAAGAAAGTACACCAGACCCACGGAAATATGAATGTAAGGTAAAACCATATACCTAACCGATCAACATATTAAACTCATTGTTAAGAAAGTACACCAGACCCACGGAAATATGAATGTAAGGTAAAACCATATACCTAACCGATCAACATATTAAACTCATTGTTAAGAAAGTACACCAGACCCAGGAAATATGAATGTAAGGTAAAACCATATACCTAACCGATCAACATATTAAACTTATTGTTAAGAAAGTACATCAGACCCACGGAAATATGAATGTAAGGTAAAACCATATACCTAACCGATCAACATATTAAACTCATTGTTAAGAAAGTACACCAGACCCACGGAAATATGAATGTAAGGTAAAACCATATACCTAACCGATCAACATATTAAACTCATTGTTAAGAAAGTACACCAGACCCACGGAAATATGAATGTAAGGTAAAACCATATACCTAACCGATCAACATATTAAACTTATTGTTAAGAAAGTACATCAGACCCACGGAAATATGAATGTAAGGTAAAACCATATACCTAACCGATCAACATATTAAACTCATTGTTAAGAAAGTACACCAGACCCAGGAAATATGAATGTAAGGTAAAACCATATACCTAACCGATCAACATATTAAACTTATTGTTAAGAAAGTACATCAGACCCACGGAAATATGAATGTAAGGTAAAACCATATACCTAACCGATCAACATATTAAACTCATTGTTAAGAAAGTACACCACGGAAATATGAATGTAAGGTAAAACCATATACCGTGCAAATGAAGAACTTTTGGGTTTTGTGGAAATTGGGTGACCAACAACAATTTCAATATACAATATGTTATGAAAATCCAAACGGATAATAAAAGGTTAAAAAAATGTCCAACAAAAATCAAACAAAATAAATGACACCCGGAACACTTTGTTTCTGACTTGCTGATGTCATCCTTGAGTATAATCTTGACTAATTTCGTTAAGCTGCGTTCCCATAATCCCTTTAGCTCCGTAAGTACAAACAAACAAAAAAATAGGAAGAAGGTGCAGCCGTAATAGATGAAAATTAGATCGGTGCTTCCCTACCGTTTTGACGGGATTGATGATATTCAGCCTATTGAAATAGGACGAATCTCCTTTTTTGTCTTCTCTCTCTATGTCATATATATATATATATATATATATATATATATATATATATATATATATATATATATATATATATATGTGTGTGTGTGTGTGTGTGTGTGTGTGTGTGTGTGTGTGTGTGTGTGTTCATGCAGTTGGGGTACTATACCTGAAGAATTTTTTATGAAAGGGACAGCTGGACTTGCAGTGGTTGTATTTGGCGTCTGTATTTGCACCGTGAGGTTAGTTATGGTGTCGTCAACTGGGATCCCAAAGGGATTTGTTAACCCTTGTTTCAGGAAGGGAAATTTGAGGATGTGAACTGTATTTGTGTTGAGTTGAGACTGGGGATAAAATAAGAAAATGCAAATCAATAATCGACACTAAAGCTCTGAATTCTGGTAAAGAATTTAGAAAATAAAAAATATATGATAGAAAGTAATTTATTCATAATAAATAAAGATTGAAAGAGACTGAAAAGAAAGAAATACAGACATACTGACAAACAATGAGAGGCATAATTGTATAATAGGTAAATAAAATAAAGCCTGTCAATTTAAAATAAATGAAAAAGTTGCTTATAGTAAAAAATATAATCTAAATATATGCTCATGGAAACTGATGATTATTATTTTGATTCCTTTGTATGATAAGTCTAATTTCCCCAGAACCTTACTCTAAAACTTAAATCGAACTTTATTTTTAAACTTTCTGAGAAAAAAAATTAAGGAAGAAATATGTAACTTGGATTTAAAAGTGGTGGAGGAATAGTGGTCGGTACAGTGCTCCTGCTCCAGATTTTTTTAGGTCCAAAGTCCAGCGTGTGCAAGAAACCCTTTCCTTCCAAATTAACTGGCATCATTCATGGGTATGGTGCCAAACAGTTTGTCATCTGTATAATGATAATCTCTTCTGTAGGGAGTGACCCCAACCGTAATTTCGTGGACAAAATATGGCCATTCCTAAACCCTTGTGTATGCAACAATAGCCCTGCCCATAATCCTCAAAATGAAATTTGGCCGTACAAGTATATGGCAAAGACAGAAACATAGTCAATAAACCACAATTTTATCAGCTGGTAGTCGCAAATATGTTAAACCGTGAGATAATTTTCACTGAAAAAGTCTTTCACTATTTTTTCCGACCATTAGCGCTAGTTAGAATCCTGGGGTTTGCTGAAGACGTGGTAAGCTAATACGCCCTTGCATTAATTTAAATCGTATCTTTTAAATAGAGAGAAAACTCTTGCGTAAGTATATTTTATTGATTCTTGTGACAACGTAGTATCTGCCTTTGCTTTAACATACATTAGACTCAAAGAAACACAAACATGGAGCCATATCTGCATTATGTTGTTAAACGAGAGAGAGAGAGAGAGAGAGAGAGAGAGAGAGAGAGAGAGAGATTACATAAAATTTCACAACGAAATATATGTAGAACTGTTGCTTGCTTGTGGATGCTGTTGCCAATGCCTTCAGAATGACACTCTAGGGCAATAGTGTAATGTAGGTTTTATGCCTCCACAATTACATTTTGTGGTAATAGTGATATGAAGTTTCCATATGCACCCACAGTAACATTCTTGATTAATAGTTACACGAAGTTTCAATGCCTCCACGATGATATTTTGGGAAAATAGTGGTACAATGTTTTAAGGATAATCTGGGGTAACTGGGATATGAAGTTTTGATGCCTCCATAATGAGAATTTGGGGTAATAGGGATATGAAGTTTCCCTGCTTCCATAATGAGAATTTGGGGTAACAGGATAAAAGGTTTCCATGCCTCCATAATGATATTTTGAGGTTTTAGTGGTATGAAGGTAAACGGATAATCTGGGATAATATGGTTATGATGTTTCAGTGTCTCCATAATGGCATTCGAGGGTAATATGATGTGAAGTGTTAATACTCCACATTGACACTCTTGGGTAATATAGATATGAATCATCCATGACACCACAATCACATTCTGTGGTAATATTGTACGAAGTTTCAGTGTCTCCAAAATGACATTCTAGGGTAAGAGTGATGTCTCTGCAGTGACAATCATGGGCAAGAGCGATGTGAAATTTCACTGACACCCTAGTGACATTCTGGGGGTAATAGTAAAATGGAGTTTCAATGCCTCCACAGTGACAGTCTGGGTGACAGTGGTATAAAGTTTTAATGTGTCTACAATGAATTTTGGATTGATCGTGATGTAACTCACCAATGACATTTTGGGGTAATGAAATATATATTGCAAATAAGCCATAGTTTAAGGAACAACATCTGTTTATACACCTGATACGAGCTAAGGAATAATTTTGTTCACCATAGAGATAATACATGGGATGTAGGTGGGTTTAAATGTGTCCTAATCACCAATTTGTCTTATACCATTTTTGGCAAATTATTCAAGATGATCCCACGGACGGTAAGAATCATTTTTCTGCATGATCTACTCCGGATATCAATAGTGAATTTTCAATGCTATTTCTTAAGCCATACTGTAAATGTTGACAAACTTTTAATGTTAATAATTTTATAGTATTTCAGTACGAGGATATCCACTACTTTACAAGGAAAGCTTACATTGTATGGGACACCAAGAAATACAAAATATAGACTTTTACAATTTTAGCGGAAAAATGATAAAAGTCTCATTGCCGCCGTTACGTGCAAAAAGTCGTATATGCCAGATCATCTGGATAATACTAAATCTTGAAAGATATTGGTCCTGAACATCGTTGGTTTCTATTAAAACCTGATAATATCGGCAATTCATCAAATAACCGTATAATTCCTCCCTCGAACTGCGAAACGTGTACGAATTAATCTGATGTTGATCAGCGACATCTGTGAGTCAACCGATTTCAGCCGAAAGCTGAAACACAAGATTTTATGACGTCACCTTTGTGAAGATAAGAAGTCAACATCACGCTATGTCCGATTTTCTTCAGCCCAAGTTCACCCTTCAGATTATTCCAATGCACAAACTGATAACCAATATTCACCCGAATCTTTTTTGTTATCTACTGCACGCTTTTTGTTCTCAGATCTGTTTAAAAATGCGGGATGCCTATCTTCATTCCCTCTGGAATCAATATGTGCGCCACGTGCGAATGTTGTTATTATTAGATTAGTCACTAACGGAATTTGTCGAATGTATCAGATCACTGACGAAAACGATCGAATTACGTGCGACTTCTCTAACTGAATCCTTAGGTGGCACCTCTTAATCCTAAAGTGAATATGTGAACGTCGTTTAAATCTAACATCACGATTATTTAAAAGAACGGTTTATGTTAGATAGCTTTTTTAACATATCATTTCCTTCCTTCCAAACTTTAGTTAGATTGGAAGAATGGTGAAATTTATGATACCGGCAGCATTGGGGATTCGTAACTTATCTATTCAATTGCAATCCGTAACTTATCTATTCAATAGCAACCCGAATACATAACAGAATATCGTAAACAAATTGCATGTCTTGAAAACAATCATAACATTTATAGAGATAATTTGGGAGAGAATAATTCAAGTTATTATAAAAGTTTCAAAGCTATCTAATAATTTTATATTCCCCCTTTATTCTGCTGATAAATTTTCAATCGAATCAACGCATTATACAGAATACTGTTCAAAGTTTCTCAGGGTGTGACTACAGAACATTCCTGAAGATTGAATACATTTCGATTTCCCTTCAAATTAAGATAGCTTTCATTGATCTTAAGGTGAGTATTTTTATTTGAAAAAGCCCGACATCTTGTCATCTTTAAGTAATACAATCATTGCAAACTACTAACAGTGACATTTGAACCATCATCACTGAGAACCTCATGTCGTACGAGGATCTTTTGGTTAACTTGCCTTGAAGGAAAGTGAGGTTTTGATCATTGAAACCCTCATGGAGCTACAAATATAACCGACATTTTGAATGACTGAGAAAGTTTATTTGGGAAAGGAAATGCTCACATTTCAAATAAACTAATCTATCGGGTAATCAAGTTTTGAATACTCGAGTGTACACAGTACGTGTCAGTGAGTCGAAAAATATACCTTAATCAGATCCGTAGCTTGCCCTACATTGCTATGAGACGTAGTGATTACCGTTCCACCCGTACTTTGGGCCAGAAGATCGTAGAAGCTGAAGCTGGAACCAATCGCACGTCTTTTTCGAATCGCTGAAAGCAGAGAATAATCAAGTTGTAATTTTAATGCAGCGGGGATTCTGAAAACCAAAGTCTTTAACCATCGCCATATCTAAATTCCTAATAATTAATATTACTCTGAAGAAATGCATATAATGGCCAAACTGTTTAAGAAGTAAACTTCATGCTTTACCGCTCCGGTGGCCTAATGGTTAGAGCGTCCGCCTCGGATGCGGGAGGTCGTGTGTTCGATCCCCGGCCGAGTCATACCAAAGACTTACAAAAATGGTACTAACAGCTGCCTCGCTTGGCTCTCAGCGTAAAGAGGTTAGTGTTAAGACTGGTCGGCTGGTGTCAGGATAATGTGACTGGGTGGGACATCATGCTACATGTCTGCGGCATGATGCCCCAGTGCTAGACATCACTATAAACTGCCACACTGCAGACATCGTAGCGATATGACTGAAATTTTTTTAAAGCTAAGTTAAAAATTTAAATCACACACACACACACACACACACACACACACACACCATGCTTTACATTTTTTACGGAGTGTATACGGTTTGAAACCCGTTCGCTCATTGTATGAACTACCGTAGTGAAGCGAAAACCGTTCATATAGGGCGTTCAATAAATTTTTCATGTAGGGTGTGTAATAGCGGTAAATTTTCAAACTTCATGACTTGAACAGTCGTGTACAATATAAAGTTAGATCCTTTTAATTACAAATATTTAAAGAAACAACTACGAACCTCAAGAAATAAATAAGAAACCTATATTGTAGCCATCGTTTACAAATATTGTATCAACCCACAAAAGGGATCCATAATACGTATGTAGTACCTTTATGATGTTACGAACTAATAACTTATGCGTCAAATGACTATATTTTAACCAATTAAAACTTGTTACAAAGGCATGCTAAAAATAAATATAACTTGTGAAAATGCGAAGTTAGAGACGAAAAATGTTATACCGGTTGCAACGATGTATTTTATTTCCAAAGCATTACAAGTTCCATCATACAGAATGCTCAAAGAATTTATCGGGGCATTTCAATTATAAAATAATACATTTGAAGAAAGAGAATGACTTTTGCAAGTATGGATCCGAGAAAAACAACAATTAAATTACAATATTCTGAAACACTGGATGATGTTAAATGACAGCAAGCAAGCTTAATGACAGAGAGAATAAGTGCTTGAAGGCATCCCATAGTATGGAGGACATAGAGAAACGTACATGAATGTATTTAATAACATAGCTGATACAGAAAACGTACTTGAATGCATTTGTTGGTATAGTTGATACAGAGAAAACGTCTTTAAATGCATTTCATAACATAGCTGACACAGAGAAAAGGTACTTGAATGCATTTCATTGTATAGCTGACACAGAGAAAACGTATTTGAATGCATTTCATTGCATAGCTGACACAGAGAAAACGTATTTGAATGCATTTTCATAGCATAGTTGACACAGAGAAAACGTATTTGAATGCATTTCATTGCATAGCTGACACAGAGAAAACGTATTTGAATGCATTTTCATAGCATAGTTGACACACAGAAAACGTACTTGAATGCATTTTATAGCAAAACTGACACGCAATGCAGACGGAGCATTGTCAGAAAAGTAATCAATATTTCGTGTTATTTGTTATCATATATGACACATGATCATCGACATGACACAAAATGGAAACCAAGGCGACTAGTACAAACTTTTCGGTATGAACTTATAGACATTCAAGGCGTTTGCATCGTAATCTGTTAGTTCTGTAAGTAGAAGAAAGCTTAAATATAGACGTGTGTATGTGTGTGTGTGTGTGTGTGTGTGTGTGTGTTCGTGATTTAGATTTTTAACGTAGCTTTAACAATTTTTCAGTCATATCGCTACGATGTCTGCAGTGTGGCAGTTTATAGTGATGTCTAGCACTGGGGCATCATGCCGCAGACATGTAGCATGATGTCCCACCCAGTCACATTATCCTGACACCAGGCCGACCAGTCCTAACACTAACCTCTTAATGCTGAGCGCCAAGCAAGGCAGCTGTAAGTACCATTTTTGTAAGTCTTTGGTATGACTCGGCCGGGGTTCGAACCCGCGGCCTCCCGCATCCGAGGCGGACGCTCTAACCACGAAGCCACCGGAGCGGTTTAATATAGACGTAAAATACAGCAAATTAAGACGTAAAGTTGATTCAGCTGAATTTGATCCTAAAATAAAGCTCGTATTGTAGGTTCTCGAAAATCAAATTCTTCGGGATACACAAGGATCCCATTTGGTGGATATATATGAAAATGAAGGAAAATGATAAACATAATGATGAGTTGAATAAATCTATACTGGGTACTTGTGTTAGAATTATCCAGATTGTACTGTACATGCCAAAATACAAAAAAAAAAAAAAAACTTACTTGGGGTTCCATTGGTGCATTTTTCGATTAGAAATGTGTTGTATACAAGATTTTTTGACGCTGCAAAAGCGAGAAGAGATTGAAATATATCTACTGGATTACGCTCCTCTGGTGCAGGGTTGTTGTCCGATATCACATATATAGCTGAATTGACTTCCACGTCGTAGGAAACTGAAACAGAAACATAGCAGAGGTTAATGTATTCATGTGTGGAATTAATGTAGGTATGCAGATAGGTAGACAATTAGGTTGGTGGGTTGGAGGCAATGATGAATGTGTGGATGGTGGGGTTTGTAGACAGGTAGGTGTTTCTGCATAACTTTAGATTAGGAGTATTTATATTCATATTATATAGCGATAACATGTATCTTAATAACAAAGATGTAAGACCTTCTTCCTCTGCACATAGGTGGCGCTCTGCAATTTGGTATTTTGCATAGAATTTGAAAGAAAAATTTTTCCCTGGGTTTCCTCACTGGTTATACTGGCTATTTAAAACAGACCTTGTATATCTTAGGTATTATTCAAAGAACCTTTAATTCCCTTTATTTTGGTGTATGATTGATGGGTGTAATATGGGTTATAGAGTATACAGCTTGGCCTTACTCCAGATGTGTACCTTTCAAAAAGTGCTAGCTCCACTTGGTCATTTTCACTTCCTGAACTTCAGAGGTAAATTGTAGAAAAAAGAGCCGATAACGTTTTTACATTTTATATATTTGGTAATTCATTCATTGCTTTTTCAGAAGCTGGTATTGTCTAGTCTGGCAAAATTCATTTTCCCTATTTTAATAGCTGCTAAGGATAGTGTCCTTTAGACAAATTCAGGCTGAATTTTGGAGCACAAGGGAGCAGACTTTTTAGTTAGCAGTGTGCTAAGATCATTTACAATTTCCAAAAGTACAATATCCAAAGAAATGTCGGCCACATTACATCAAAAAAAAGTAGCATAGAGTTATGCCAACATTCTCTCTACAGTGCATGTTTTAAATGCAAACAACTTCACCTTACATACGTCACTCTCTCAAAAGTACATAATAACTGGTGAGTGCCCCCATACCAGCTCCATGGATCGAACATGGGGCTGCATATATCTAAGCGTGTATGGGTGTTGGCCGCAGAGAGGAGTTCCTCTGCTTAACAATGCATACTCGTTTGCGATCGTATGCTCCCCTTAATATTAATACCTATCATTATTTTATATCATAGCGGAGAAGCTGAGAAGCTTAAGCGTAAGATAGAAAATGAATTGTTGTAAGATCGTTTCAGTCGGTGTAGATATTTTTAATCGTCGTAGGATCGTATCAAGGTGAGATGAAAAAACGTACAGGTGCTTAATATCTTTCTAATATGTCGTTCTATGTCAGGCTTTCTTTCTCCATTTGCTAAGCAGTACCGGTGATAATTGTGCTGTCTGGCAATATTAGTCCCTAGTACGCAACGAACCGGTTTTGCTTCAAAACGTCATCTTCTCCTGTCTGGTTATTCTGTCTCCTTTTGTTTCCAATTTCTTTGCTTTACATTTCTGTACATTTCGGTATGTTTGCCATTAATTTATCACATGTTTCTATTTATCTTTTCTATGCCCACTGTGGAGAAAATTGCCGTTGTTTGATAATTAGCTTAGTCAATACTCTACCATCGTATCGTGGGCCTTCAGTACATATACTATCGTAACTACACAAATTTCACAACATATCTGTTACAGAACTCATGTAGTCTTTTCTCGTACTCACCTGACAATAGGTTATTGATCGCTTGATTGGACATATTGTAATCGCATAGTTCTGCATCATGTAACATATCGTAAATCAGCTCCTCATCACCCTTGTACAAAGTTTGCGTTGGTGTACCTGTAAGAAAATCATAGCATTGTATCGATGCTAATATAGTTACAATAGGTTCAATAAAAGATAGACAATTGAAAATTTCATGTACAGATATTTTCTTCACTAATTTTTCATACCGTCTGTTTGTCCATTTGCCTGATTGTCTGACCGTCATTCATTCTGTACTTAAAATATATTGGTGTTATTACATTTTCCTTATACATCCAAAGGTTTAAGGGAAAATCGTAGTAATTTGCCACTAAGTGTTATTAAAGTTGGGGGATATCCATGTCTAAACGGGTCCATACGATTTAAGCTGTAATATCATTTGAAGAATTAAAGCAAGTTCCATAAGTGTTTGAAAGGCTTGAAGAAAATACGAGGATTACTATAACAACTTTATGATATGCATTAGAAAATCTCATGACTCGTTCAAACGCTACTGTTTTGCCATCTCTTTTGATTGAAGTACGGTATATTTAATTATTCTCAATATTCTACGTCACGTGCATACGGACTACTTCCAGTGATTTGGTTGTGGCTATATTTACTTGTCAAAAGGAGCGTGTTTGAAGAAATCAGAACCACTCAAACAAAGCACCAACTAGATTAACATATATTACATTATTGTTTTTTGGTGCGCTACGTCGTTTTCGTGATACATTTGATTATGATAAAACCTTGCATTGAACTGGACGCCGTCATCTTGGAAAACTTGTTGCTTTAAGCAGTATTGTGTGACAACGATATGGCGCACTAAAGACACAATGCAGCACTTAGTTATATCATTTGGTTTTCTTGTTTGACAGGGTGTGCCCTTGTAAAAAAAACCCCACAGCCAGTTGTCTGAATCAGCTGAGATTTAAAGCTAGTGCAGAAACGTCAGAAATTATCAAATGCTTGTAACGATGGTGAAATTATTGATGACCCAGATTGAACATATACCGGTAGCTTATTGATTACCCAGATTGAACGTATACCGGAAGTTGCAATAAGGTGTCTGTAACAAGTTCGCTTTATCTCTTACCTTCATTAGAGATCCGAGCAGTGTCATTCTTATCCTCAGCATTGAAATAAATTTAATAATAATAAAGTTGTGGATATCATTTTGAGATCGACGTCCTGTGTAGGACACTGAAATGTCCAGGATTAGTGTCAGTAGCTGATAATGATGCAATTTTGACACGGGAAATCGGTTTTAGGTTGAGAGAATGTAGGGCATCAAACAAAAACCGAGTTAGGAGAATCGACCAAATGTGATTTTTGTTAGGTGTAATTAATGGTAAGTTTGCATAGATGACCTGAAAACATAAAACTTCGTATAAACTAGGACATCGTCTGATATTTTATCAACGCAGTAATGTACAGATTCATTCATGACAAATTAGTATAGAACTTCTGAATGGACGAGAGATTGTTGCAGTTACAAACAAACCTTGTTATCGTTGTATCATCATACCATATAAAAAAAAACAAAACAAGTCCACCATAATCAATACAAAATCCTTTCTCTGGAAGTGTATCAAGTTGTATTATACCTACCAAACTATCTAAACGTCTCCTCCATCTCTGTATCTGTCCAACAACCTATCTTGACACAATCTGTCATTATCGATCAATCTTACAAACTATCTTTATCGAACTATGTCAGTAGACGTAAATAAAGTGGTATGTATGTTAACATTCCTTTTATTCTAGCACCATAACCTTGGCATATATTAGATTTCAGAATGTTCCTATACAAAATATGGTCACGAAGCAGAGGATAAACCCACTGATTGGATCATTCCATCATAATAACTTACTTCCAACTCCTAATAAAACAGTCTAGCCAATAGAACGTCCGTATCTGCTAATATTTAATAGGGTTTTTAAGTATGGAATTAGATTTGTTACTCGAAATGGTGAATAAAAACTTATTGATGGAGTGGTCTGATGTGAAATACAAACTAGCTATTAAGCAAAGAAAAGAAATACCGGTAAATGACCGCTTATGACGCATCAAAGCAAATGTGTTTTAGACACTTATTTTAGATCATGCTTATAAGCTAATATTACATCTCGACAATATGCTTTTCATTCTTTCCAGCTTTGTGAAATAAAACATAATAGTCAGTCTATTCCAAAGAATGATTACTCTCTGTATCATAAAATCGCGAAACGAAGTTTCTTCAATACTCATTAGAATGAAATGATAATAGCAGCCGTAACTAAATATAACGTCAGAAATGACAAGGAAAATGACCTATTCCACGCCAAGAAAAAATTAAGAAAAGTAAACATAGAATCTGTACAGATTGGATATGCCTTTGCTATATTTCTTCCAATTATATGTCGGACATTTTATCCAAAAAAATATGTTCCAAATTGACTCTTTTAGAAGGAGGTGGTAATTTGTTTTCGAACTGTTGCTGAACGTTCAGAGAAAATTCTTGAAATACAGAATCATTTAGAAGTTGCACTGAAATAACTGGATACTTACTTTTGATTTTTAGATGAAGATTTCCTGATGTCAGCTCAGAAGTCTCGGAAATGACGTCTGATAGTAGTCTTGCTATGTGTGTGTACACTTGATTACTAGGACATGCGAGGTCGACATAAAAGGTTGGCGCAGGGAAACTGTGTTGGGGAACGTCTTCACCGGAAATAGATAAACAGGTAATATTATCACTATAACTGCTACTTTAATTATCACAGAAACCATCATCATGATGACTGGGTCTCCATAGTTGTCGTCGTTGTAATAGTAGTATCATTATCAGTAAATGCAGTTGTAATAGTTTTACTTATTGTAGTAGTAATAGTAATTATAGTAGTAGGAATGGTGTTAGTAACACTAGAAGCAGTACATTACATTAGTTGTAATTGGTTCAATTATTGTAGTAGTAATAGTAATTATAGTAGTAGGAATAGTTTTAGTTATTGTAGTAGTAATAGTAATTATGGTAGTAGGAATGATTTTAGTAGCACTAGCAGCAGTACATTAGCTGTAATTGGTTCAGTTATTGTAGTAATGAAATTTTCCAAAAATGTAGTAGTAGTCATTGTAATCGTGTTTGTCTTCGTTGTCATTGTCATCGTGTTTGTCTTCTTAACCATTGTCATCAGTACCCTATAAACAGGTACATGTAGCATTGGTTCACTATGACAACGGTTATAAAACATTAAACTGACTTGTCTCTATCACTCGGTCGATGACATAACATTTCAGGAGCAAATTTAATATTGCAGATTGCAGCCACGTGCAATAAGTCAGGGAACAGATTTAAGTAAAAGAGTTAATTTGCCTCAATACTGTTCTTATAATACAAATTTAACATTCTTGTTTGTTTAAAGGATATTCTTAAGGTGGTGGTGTATTTATAACTATAATATATACGCAAATTTGAAAGATCTTAAGTTGCTAAGTCATTCTAAAGTAGAATATTTCTTTGGGTAGCGTTTTGATATATTTAGTCATGTTAAATCTACCTGAGATATAAACGCTAGGGTCATGTCTAACGAACACTCGATACAAATATACCATAGTTTAAAGTTCTGATAACACAACCGATGATAAGTGGAATTTGATCGCTCTAAATCCATAGAGTAAATACATTAGCGGAATATTTGATAAAATTCGAGACAATATTTGGCTATATTTTGTTGAGGGCTATTTAGCTACATAGCTGTATGTGGCAACGTCACCTTCTGTAAACTGATACTGGAGCATTTTCGGTTTTCTACGACATCAAGTCTATCTCTTTTTTATGCGCTAGTGATATTTGGATATTAAGAACACCGACCACTTTCATCTTTAGGCAGGGGGACACAAACTGGGATTATCATTCGGGTTAAGATGTTTTTTCTTTCTCTGCTCCAGCTCAAAGGCAGAACTGTATCATCAAATACTGAGTGCAACATGGACATACACGAATAACTTCTTTTTCATGTAGATGAACAACACGAAAAGTTGTCCATCCCGCATCGAGAGTTAAAGGCTTGGATAGCAGAGGATAGTTTCTTAAACTGGCCACTGTAAAATTGTTTTCAGCTATTATTGCTTCAAAATTGGTGAATGAGCTGTTTCGGTTTGGTGGTGTTGTTGAAAATGATGTGAGACATTTACATCTCAGATAGTTACTTCATAGTACGTATACAACAAGAGTTGGATAAGTAGAGCTAACCACTCATAGCAGTAGACACGTTGGGTTCAAGGCAAGTAAGAATATCTATCAAAAATGTGCCTTGATGGTAACTGTTCTGACTTGTATGTTGCTGTTTAATACATTGCTGTTCTTTGTAAAATTACCACATAGGGAGAACGCTTGCAATTGTACTGCGATCATCACTGTGTCAAAATGACTTTCATAAATGTTAGAATGTCAGGGTCAGGACCGGATCAGGTCATATGTAAGGGGGATTGTTGTTTCCAAATTTTCAAAAGGGTCCTGACTTTCCTTGAAAGGCTACCAAAGCAGAAGTATATGTGTCTACATACTCCAAGTGTACATTATATCCAACAAACGTGCGCAAGAATAACAAATTTAATGTAATAAGTGACTGTACATTTGTGTGCGTGTACTTTTTTTTTAGCCTTGAGGGTCTGAAAATCCCGGACTCCCCCCCCCCCGAATCCGGCCCTGAAAGTAAACAGATTGTAGCCATCCAAAATACAAGCCTTTCTATTCGTGTGTGTGTGTGTGTGTGTGTGTGTGTGTGTGTGAATGCAAACTATCTCGATCGGAAGAGTGCGTCTAAATATTTTGAAATAGACTAAGACTCCTATAGTACGTTGGGTAGCTTAGTATTACAATAAGTATTTGTAACAGGAAATCCTCACATTAAAAGGGTCATTATCTTAAAGGATATCCTCATTTCAGAAGGGTCATTATTTTAACAGGAAATCCTCACATTAGAAGGGCCATTAGTTTAAAGAATATCCTCACTTGTGATGGGTCATTATTTTAACAGGAAATCCTCACGTCAGAAGGATCATTAACAATGCGTCCATTGTTTTTAATTGAAATCTGTTTTCTTGCTGAAGAATGATTTCCATGTAATGGAGTAAATTCCTTATTGTCTTGTTTACATTTAATTTTAAGTAACCCCACACGTTCTGGGTCTTGATAAATGTTCTGTTCTCATTAATGCAAGTTATTGTTGCCTGGAGGAATCCGGAGAAGAAACAGGATGTAGTATTGCAGATTATTTACCAAAGCTATCGTTATATAAATCTGACCTGGTAGTTTCTTTTTCCTTTTAAGTAAGTAATAAAAATTGCCATTTGTTTCAAAAGTCAACCATAAAAGGTTATGGCTAGATAACAGTTTTTAGTAGCATTCTCTGTGGGAGAGAGACATTTTATTAATTACGCATTATAATTTGAACTTACAATTCATATGAAGCAGTTGATCGCTGATAAAACATGGGTCAGAAATTTAAGAAGATCTGTTTTGTTTCAACCGATCCTTCGTCGCTGAGAAGACGAAGAGACAATTATCGTGTGATAATCCCTCCAAACGCGCTTCAACACTAACCCAGCCGTACGCGCAAAAGCTTTAAACAGATGCTTGTAATCGTGGGCACCCACAGCATAGGTCAAGCGGTTTCACCTGCCCCCCCCCCCATCATACTGCAAATATATATAAATTCCGACAAGTTTAATCATGCAGATGAAGCTGAAAATATGTCACAAGATTCTGTTCAAAACGCTTAGTAAATATTAGCTTTAGTTTCATACTGTTTACTATACTAATTCATCCGGCCGTGACTGACTGACCCCCCCACCACAAAAATCCTGCTTGTAATTTTATATATATATATATATATATATATATATATATATATATATATATATATATATATATATATATATAAACGAATGTATGCAAGGGTGGATAGGCGAATGAATAGACAGATGTTTAGATAGAAAAATGTTCCGTTTTTGTGTAGCAGAAATGGATAATGAATAAATATTGATGTAATTAAATCGCATCAACACCTTTTAATTTGAAATGCTTTTTCGAACCATTATTGTTTGTAAGGAAATGTTGCAAAAGTTATAAAACTATACTTCAAAGTAAAGAAAGTGAAGACGTTTATTTCGGATATTGTTTTGTATTAAAGAATATATTTTTGCCAGACTTGAAGTAATTTCCTAAAATTTAGTTCTTGTTCAAAATGTATTTGCAGGCAGATGATCCATGGGAATCATACGATCATCTTGCACCAATGCTTGTGAAGCAATAGTTATTACCTATTTATTCATAACAATGTACGTACTGGGCACTTAAGTCCAGAAGGAAAAAAAATGTTACTACGAATGAAATGTCTTTTATGAAGAATTAACAACTACGTAATAAGTTAGCCTACATACTAAATTAGGACTGGACCATCCACGTTTTCATTGCAAAGTTATCTCACGTATGACAAGAACAGATTTACATTTTGTATTCCCAATTTATCGACAAAAACCTTAAAGTACACATCTAACGTCGTTATCTAACAAGTTTATAATCATGTCATATACTAAAATTGTATTCGGAATATTCGAAACTTTATCAAGACCAGTGGCACGACTTTATTTGTGCAGGGCACCAACTGCCTTGTTCAGATCAGAGACAGTTTATTCCTATAAAATAAATATTGATGAAAATAGATATTCAGTATGTCTTTCAGCTTTGAAACGCAGATTAACACTATTCAAACTGTTTCGTAAATTAACACTATTCAAACTGTTTCGTAAATTAACACTATTCAAACTGTTTCGTAAAATAACATTATTCAAACTGTTCGTAACTTAAAACTATTCAAACTGTTTCGTAAATCAACACTATTCAAACTGTTTCGTAAATTAACACTATTCAAACCTTGTCGTAAATTAAATCAAACTGCATCGTAAAATGAGACCAAAGGTAAGTCATTAGATGACTTTTCTGGAGGTGTGCGTTTGTATCATTTAGGATTAATGGTTGGCTGAGCGGATCAACTGATAGCTAGAGGGATCGAAGTTTGGATTATTAGTTTTAATTCATGCACTTGGGTTTCAATAATAGATGGATCGAAGGATGAAGGAACTAATTACATGACTGACTGATTGTCCAATAAATGGGTTTCACTCTCAGGTACATATACGAAGGAACATATCATTTTGAATAATTGTATTTCAAGTAGTTGTCAAGTTTTAAGTTTTGCCTCCCGTGATTATTCTAATCAGAATTAATCGAAATATCAATAAACACGCTGAAGGGAAATTGCTTATGCTAACAGCGGGGGTGCACCATTTACATGTTGTCTAACATACAAACTTTTTCCTTCCTAGTTATCTCAAGTAATACTTTCTACATAAGAACTATGTTTGTGCATCGCTGGGAGTAAATTACATTAAACCCGATACGAAGCAAGGGGTTAACAATTCAAACAAAGCGTAATCTTTCCATTACAGAGATCAAACAGAATCAACGTGATCTTTAGAGTACAAAGGCTAAACAGAAAATCAGTGAAATGTTTAGAATACATAAATCGTCAGAAAATCATTGCAGTTTTTTAAATACTATCATGACAATCTTTAGAATAAATCGATGAAACAGAAAATCAGCGTCAGATCATTTTAAAAGTTCGAGTGCCTTCGAGAAAAGTCAAGATTAATCTGTTTTGTGCATCGGCAGACAATTTTATTTCTCACCGATTAGTTATTTATAATTAAAATGAACCGTCGATTGTGCTTTCTTTTCGAAAGTTTTGAAATAAATTAGACGTGTTTTTCGCCGTATTATTGGTAACAGTTATTATAAAAGCTGAAAAGAAAAAATTTAGACAAAGTTATCCTGTTAGGATGACAATGCATATAGCTCTCTTTAAAAACTAAATGATAAAGAAGTGATAATAAGAAACAGCTTAGCAAATGGTAATTATTAAATTTTGTACTACACCAATACAAGTTTTAAAAAATGTTTTGAGGATATGAAATTACGAATATTTTAATTTAGCATAACATTAAAGTTTATTTCGAAATATCTTTATAGTATATAGTTTGTGATATGGCAACTACGTACTTTAAAAAGAAAATTCGTGCTGTTTTTTAGGATTTAGATTTTTATGAAGATTAAAAAGTAAATATGGAAAAAAGCAAACATATCAATTGGCATATGAATATGTGCTCTTCTTTAAAGCCGTAATTTAAAAATGTTGGTGCAATCTTTCTTTTGATAAATCTCAGTTGGCTATTGTGTATGTGGATTATGCTTGATATTTCCCTCTCATGTTCAGAAGAGATAGGGGTCATACATTTTCAAAGTTCTCCTATTCGATAACGGACGTTTCATCGTATCTCTATGTGACATCTTTGTCGGCCATAGTTTTCAACACATCTAAAATATGTGACTTAAGTACATTGTAAGCATGCATACCCATTAAATAGGACAGAAATTGGCGGTGTTAATTCTGCCTTGATCCACAAACAATCAGCCCCATGTTTGAAAAGCCGTGAAAAGAGGTTCTTCACATGCTCTTTACGAAAATGTACAACACGCTCCAGTTCAATTTGTACCTTAAATGATCTCTAAATTTCATCTTTGAGCATGCGTACATCGAAAATTCCTACGCTTATGGCAACTGAAATAGATATAATCTATTTCTCTTTCCCTTCTCTCTTGAAAGAATGATGATTCCCATTAAAACTTGTACTTAACGAACATTTTTCTGATAACAATGTAATGATGCTTATATGCAATAAATTACTGTAAAGAAATAATTCATTTATTGCAACCAGAAAATCTACGAAGAAAGAGAATATTCTTTTTACCGCTTTGTACTACGAATCAGCAAAGAATTCAATATGCATATATACAACGCTTTCCCACCCAACATGTAAATATTATCATTCAAAAGTATACCGTGCATGATACATCTAGATGTCTGTGCTTTCTTCATGTTTAAATAGAAACGAATGTGACTTTAAAACGTAAGCATGTTGAAATAAATCCATCCTTCTTCGTCATTCCGAAGTAGTAAGTAAATCAAAACGACATGCGACTCGTGCGTCATGACAAGATACTTCTAAGTAGGTAATGGCCTTTTCATGTCGAAGTAATATCCAACAATCCCTTTCTCTTTTCACACTTTCATATATCTATCGAATATGTCACTGGAATGACAAGTGAACTTCTGAATATACTTGCACTGGATTAGCCATTGACAGTGACGGAATTGAGAACAAATTCATGTTCATCAAGAGAAATTTCTTAAGGATACAGTCATTCAATTTTTACATTAGGACTTAACATAAGTACGTGCTATTTTATAACTGTCAAAATTCTTCTGGGTTCCAAGGGTCTTTTGAACTTGTTTTGTATGAGACAAAAATGTTAAATGATACTTTCTTTTGTATCTGAAATAAACGGAAAAAACAATATGATAACCCTGTACAAAGCACTTGTAAGATCTTGTTTAAAAAGAGAAAAAAAAGTTGCCTCTATGCCACAAAGCCAGTGAGTGGTGTGATGAAGACTTGTGAATTGTCGGGGAAACGGGTACCTGCTGGTATAAACGATGACATAACACTCATAAAATAAACAAGCCATTGTATAGCTCCCCTCTAGTGAATGACTTGGGCCTTTTCAAAATGCACGGAGACAGTAAAGCTTATATGCAATTTTCATGGTAAAGTCAACTCTACCACTTACACGTATCACGCGAGTATAAGATATTTTAAATTGCAATGTAAACAACGCGATGACACACGAAGGAAAGATGACATTTCCTCTACTTTAAAATATTTTTTTTTCTTTTTCAAATAAAGTACCAGTGTCTCTAGAATTGAAGAAAACTTTGTTCCCAATGATAAATTCGCTTTACAAGTTACTAACACCGATAACTGCAAACTACTTTATTAACTTGTATATCTTTTGTCGTTGTTCGAATAAAAATTGTTATTTTGATAAACGATGTTGTGACAATTTTTTCGATGCTATAATAAAATTGTATTCATGTATAATAAAGGTATAAAGTTAATAAGAAAAGTAATAATAATAAAAATATTGTCCCATTAAGGAGAGTTTGTTTCATCTTTAACCATGTCAGATTCCAGACCGAGATTCCCGTTTTTGGAATTTAAAAAATATTTATCTAATACTGATCATATCCACACAATGCATATGAGTCTTAGACTGCATATCATGTTTCATTTACAATAAAACCACTAGGCAGAAAACTTATTTAGATTCTGATGACCCGTATGAACTATGACTCGATATAGGAAATAAACCTTTACAATTAGGCCCGAGGTAGTACAAAATGTGAGTAGAAACTCTGAAGACGGCTTGGGTAGCTAGCTAAAAGGGCAGTATGAAGGCATGTTCACGTCGGATTAAAACGATATCGGCCCAGAAGTATAGACAGATATTCAGGATAACCATGTATTTAACATTTTGCTTCCTAAATTGTAGATAAGCCCTAGAAAACGTCCGTCAAAATTTCATCAAAAATTTTGTACGCCTAAGGACATGATTTATATGCATCGTGTTCTCTCCTGGAAATAAACGGAAACAGACGAATATTTAAAAAAAAGATTTCCATGATAAGTGAAATTCGGTCTTGTTTTATTTAATTTCACCAACTCAAAAGTCATTTTACATTCTCTCTCTCAAACCGAGACCGCGGTTGCATTAAATTATGTATTTCGAATATCTGTGTATCACCACCGAGTTTCCATTTGGACTGTGCACTATTGTTTAATGTGAAAAAGTTTTACAAGAAACGTTAGACTGTGCATCATGCTGATATCAAATGTGTCTTAACAGTGTACATTTACTTACTTAAAATTGGAGTTCTGAGAGGACTTATATTAGCTTGTGTACTTTTTTCCTCTAATTCTTTATTTCATCTTCAAGTTGTAGAATAATGAAGTAATGTCCTTATTTACCTAATGGAATACAGTTTTTCATTTATTTCCATACTGGATTTGCAGCATTCAATCAGCATTGCTAACAAAAGTAACAAATATATATATATATATATATATATATATATATATATATATATATATATATATATATATATATATATATATATATATATATATATAACAAATTTCTGTTAAATGTTTGGATGTTACTTCTTTATGTATTTGTATGACTGTTTAAACCATTCATAACAGTATCAATCAATCAATCAATCAATCAATCAATCAACCAATCAATCGTAATTCTGTGCCACATTTTAATACTGTATATACTATTTCCATAGAGACATGTACATGTCAGTTAATTTTTCCTTAAAAGTTTTTGTGACTTTTTGTCCAATTCAGTAATAAAGTCTTTTACTGAAACAAACAACAACACTTCGCAGACAAAATTAAATGGAAAAAAAGACAAATTGGGCATCCAAGGAAAAGAGAAAACAATCTGATAACGTTGTATTGGGAAACTAAGAATGTATTGATGTGTATACGCAATTTTCACAGCAGGATAGAAACAAGCATACGATTAAGGCTCGTTTAAAAGTTATTTATCTGCGATTGTCACTAACACGTGAGTTATGTTAATTCATCATTCTACAATTCGCTGCCAGACGAGTGGTACACACTTAATGACATTTGTATCATTCACTTTATTTGAAAGAAAAAGAAATATGCTTACGGATGTGATTAAAAGCTCTGCATGAGGGAATAAAAGTTTCATTTCTTGATTTCGAAAAGTAATACCATCTTTGGATATTTGCCAATTTGTTTGGACACCCCCCCCTCCAATTAATAAGGATAATTGAAAGTAATAATATATAGGTCAGTCAGTGTATCCAGTATTGTCTTCTTGGGGAAATTAAATTTAAATTGACTTCATCTCCATGCGTACAATTGCATGATGAATATATCATCTCAGTATCTATCTCTTCCATCATGTCAGTGTGTGTTGGGTACTGTAATGTGTTATAGCAGGTTCCTATGTATAAATTTTAGATCACGATAAATCAAAATGAGACTAAATGGTTTGACCACCTCCATTTTATAGTACAGCCTTTAAGTAAACGGCCAGGGAGACAACTCCAAGGGACCTATTCGAGTTCTGACTTTTAAAAGGAATTTTGATAGCTTTATATTTTGAGACATTATAGGCATTCAAGGACGAAAAATTCATCGTGAAAGAGGAAAAATATAAACAAATCTCTGTACGTAAAGATTAGGTAATAAGAGAAATATTAAAATATAACATTATTTTATTCATACAAACAATTCTAGCAATACTATCGAGTCGTTTATGCAAAATGTGTTTAACTGCATCTGTTATGAGAATGTTAATTTTATCAGATCGTTTAAAATATATTTCCCTGAAATAACGCTCTTTTTCAAGCAAAACTCATTTCGTCCTAACCTATATAGACAACCCAATGAATCGCGACAGTCGTAATGAAGAAAAGTTGGTCCCGGAAATTTTGAGCTAACTTACAATAGAAATATGTTGAGTAATGCAATCATACCAAATTAAGGTTCTTTTTTTATAGACTAGACAAGCCACGCTTACTTAGTCATCAGCGTGCAAGATACTCATCCATAAGGGCGATGGTTCAAAACCTAACCAGAACAGGCAAGGTCGGTCGCTGTGGTGACACTTTACTTCATTTAACTCAGAAAGGAAATAAACTTTCATGGAACTGACATTACGAGATTTACAGAGGTATAAAGCAAATATAAAATAATAACTAGCGATATTGTGTGTGTGTGTGTGTGTGTGTGTGTGTGTGTGTGTGTAAGGGATCCATGTTTATACTGTCTTATCTTATCTTCAAAGTTATTGACTTTAAAATCGGAGTGCATTTGTTGTAATGTTCTTTAGAGAAGTTAAAAACATACAATTGTAAACAACTTGTTTAAACAGTTTGAATTCTTAATAATACTTTTTACTATCATTGGTTAAACTCAGGGAACTTTTTATGATATTATAAGACCCTTTTCATACAAATTTTAAGATTTGATTAATGCACTGCTTATCCAGCTGAAAAGTTGGACTTTGAACACCATTTTTACGTTGTTGTCTTGTTTGTTTTTGCGTGGGTCTGGTTTACTTTTCATTTCAATAAAATATAACTTGAGAATATTTTCGCTGGCATGCTTTACCGAGAAAGGAAGATATGTATGCTATTATGTAAAGTTTGGTATTAATTCTGGACTTAGCACAATACGCGATATGAGTTCACTGAGGTCCTCCAAAGGTGTATCGATTTTCCATTTTTCTGTCATTGTATTGGTCTTTGCCTGCTTCCTCCCTGAAATTGCAATCCAGGCTTATCTGAAAGAAGAACTTGTGTTCTCCTTTGGCTGAGCAATAATCACGAATGCACATTGTTTCCTGAAACTAAAACCCCCTCCCCGCTCCACTTACAAAATGCATGTGTACCCTCTTTATTGTCGTGAATTAAATGGGACTTAACTAAGAGCTCTGGCTTAGTCTTATTCTTCACGTCTTCATATGCACAATTTAATTTGACTTTGAGGATTAGATTACTATATTCTCCTCATAAATTGCGGAAGAATGTCCTACATGTTTAATCCTTTGACTGTCTGTTGGGATCCTTAAACTTATTTGACCCTTGGTGGTTTTACAGATTCTTGTGGGCTTTCTTTCCCTACATTGATCTGATGGTTGATTTTACAAATTATTACGCTCTATTTTATAGTGAGTTAAGCAGCTGATAAGAAAGCCATCTGAATTGAAATAGTCATGTTATAACATTTACGGAACGAATTTAATTCCAGAAGAATCCTCCTTGAGCCACTGAATGCATGTACGTGGGGTACATTTAGCCGTATGAAATGTATAGCATTGTAAATGACCCTATTATAGTAGTTGTAAATGCAATTAGAGCCAAAAGCGCCTTGTCATGTTTCAAACGATATGAATTGCTTGTAGGATATATGTAGTAAGTAAATCTGACAGAAAATAATTTTATAAAATTAGCACATTACAGTACAGGAGGGCAAAGAAAGAAAGAAGCTTATAAAGTATATTTATTATGAATTGCTTAAAGACTTGATTCGTTGATGTTAATGTTTTGGGTTTAACGCCATTTCTCGGCGCAAGATAGGTTATACATGGCAGTCAGAATAACTGGTGGAGGAAGAACCCGAGAAAACCCCGGTAAGAACCATAGGCCCACTGGAATCTATTGCATCTTCTCACATACATTTACCGAGCCCGAGACTCGAACCCACGCATGCAGAAGCGAGATGGCAGTGATCGGTAAAGGCGAGTACTTTAGACTAAAAGTGATACGTAAATGTGCGGTAATTAACAAAACTGCATCAACAATAGAAAAAGAAAGGGGGTCTTTTATTTCCATTAACTGTCTTTTATGTTTAAATTAATGCTTCCTAGTAACGAGGAATAATACATGTAATTGATATTGTTTGCACTTTTCACATTTTGCTACGACAGGCCAGGTGAGGTGAATATATAGAAAGACAAATTACATTTTAATTAACAAAAGAATTTCATAAAACTGAAGTTTTCTTCTGCACAAGAAAGTACTCATCAATGGAATCCAAGTCAGTGCCAACCACAACATTGAATTGAACTTAATTTCCAGGTAATTTAAACTGGCTATGATATTTTAAGATTAATTACAATCAGGTCATAATTAGGTAAGAAAAGTTTTAAATTTTAATTTTACTGTTAATTATAATTAAAACCTGATAGGTAAGAAAAGTTTTAATTTTTAATTTAACGAATAATTACAATCAAACCCTGATAGGTTAAAAAAGTTTTAATTTTTAATTTTACGAATAAGTTGTCATATTATGATAAGTAAGTAAAGTTGTAATTTTTCACTCCTCGACAAAATTAAATGGTATAAGTTGATTTTGAAAGTTAGAATTTAATGTTTCCCACCACCTAATCGTCAGATTCGTTGTCCCTAATGGCGTAACGACTGTAATGAGTGGGGCAATACACCTGGTTCTATCGCTAAAGTTTGATATTTACTCACCGTTTAAATTTTCAAAGAGATGCAGTGTGTTTAAAGAATTAACAAGCACTGGCATTTTTTTTGTCAGAAATTGTTACCGTTGTGTGACACTTCAAAATAATATTATTCTGTGACACGAATCGTTATATGCTCTTATGGATGATTAAAGCACATATCAGCACTGATACGACGAGATCGATGGCAGTCTTGTGTAAGTTGAGTGTACCACAGTTGAAAGATATAACAGAAATTAATTGAAGTTTGGCTTCTATCGAAATATAACTTATTTTTGGAAACAGTTGAGTCCCAAAGTCGATGTAAATCTGTACATCCGAAGCCTAGACAGCTAATTAATAATAATGAAAAAAATGTTTTGACGAAAATATTTTCGAGACATTAGAATTGAGGCTTCGTAAATAATAAATACTGTTTTGCTTCTCTTGACTGTTCTTATGATATATATATATATATATATATATAATTTAAGTCCTTTATATGACTCTAAAGTTTGATTTTGTCACTCAACACAAATATTAGGTTATATATTTAAGTTTTCCACACTCTTCTCTATTTTAAGATTAAAACCATTGTAATTTTCATAAAAGCTCAAACCCTATGCAGATAAGTTGATTAAAGTTGTAAAGGTTAAAGGCTTAAAGGGTTAGAGTGACAGTCATTATCAAACTTAGAGATATTGAAACAATAAATTTCTACTCACCACCTCTCAGAAACAAGTCTGCGTTTTGTTGCTTTGTTATTTGCAGGAAGGTAAGCAGTACTATCAATGCTATTGTTTGTGTGTCCATTCTGCGATCATTGAAAGAAATGTCCACGGAAATGTAAAACGTAGCTTTTAACAACAGATACACAAAAATATTTCCTTCAGCTGTTTTTGTTCTCCAAATCTATATCAGCCTGTAGATGAGCCAATGCTTACATAAAATGTAGCACTAAGGTTCAGAATAGTTAATGAACATGTTTGTGCGCCCTCTTTTATAGCTTATGAAACGTTGGATCACGTGACATCCTTGATTGGTGAAAGTAGATTGTGCAATTGGTCGTCACCTTGACAAAATGATTTCGCGATTTGAATGCTTAGTATTTGTTAAAAACGAATGCGAAAAGCTTATAGCGATAAGTCTGCAAATCGTGAATTTCGGAAGCAATGTATTTTTACCGGTACAAAGTTCATCCCCGTATCATACGGCGGAATTTCTTTGGATGACTTTGTTTTACACATCAGACACTCCCTCCTCTTCAAGTGTGGGGTACATTTAGGGATGGTCACTTGTCAAGGCTTTCAGCAGTAAATTTCAAGTTAGTTTTACTGCAATTACGGATTCGGAGGAGGGGGGAACTAGAATATTTTAATGTGTGTGGTAAAAATTCCATTTAGCATCAATGGGACAATCTAGCAGTTTCTGTATAAATACCATTATCGACATCGAAAAAGAAATAAATAATGGAACATGGTATAAAGTGCAATCTGACACGAATTACTTAACACAGATTTTGTAACGAATGGGCTACTGAAAATACTTGGCGAATCGTCAAGCATTTGGTTGCAGACATTTATCAAGAATTTGGATACACACAGGTCTCTTTACTTCTGAGCAGTACCCTACTTTTGAGCTATAAAGAACTTAATTTCCATTCTTGTCCTGTTATTATATACTTTTACATCAACTTGTCCAGATGGAGAAGATATTCTTTAAGATCCACGTCTTAAATGAGAGTGATTGTATTGTCTTTTAATTAAAGGATAACTTCTTGTCAATCACAATAAAACCCACATATAGAAATACATTATTGATGCTAATATGTGTCTAGCTTTTTTGTAATGAACAGGAAAGGATGGATTAAAAATTTTGACAAGATAATATCCTCATGTATAGATTTTATACAGAAGCTCTTCAGTAGAGTGACTAGCATATGATTTTTTTTTTACTCTGCGGTGATGAATTGACTAGTATGGGATATAGGCTAGCAGCTGTTCCTACATGCGTCAATCAGATTTTGCCGTTTTAAAAAAAATAAAATTATACTTAGTCAATGTCAACACATACCGTTTATACTCGATAGTTCGTAAGTCGATTCCAGCGGCAAACTGCATAAACCCGGATCTACCGTTGTATAATGCGCTGGCAGATTCGAGTCGATGCAGTTTGTTGGAAGTAATCAGTGGAACAAACAACATCGACCCTGACGGCGGATCAGGATTTATGTCGTCTGCATTGAACTAGATTCATAAACGAGAACATACGCTATATTACTAGCACAGGCATTTGCAGAGACACTGTTTTAGGGTCGTTCATTGGTCTGTATTTTGTAACATTTTCTTGAGATTCGAAAACGTAATTAAGGGGTCATATTCATTATGAAATCAAAAGTAAAATGTAGTTTTGGAACCCAATATGGCTACGAGTGACAACGTGCTAAAGCATTTCTATTGAAATCAGGAAGTTATTTTCGCAGAAGAAGGTATGATCATCTAACCCTTAACCCTTCTATAACCTCTACAATTTTTACAGCATATTAAGGAGAACTAGAATATTTATCGTGTGGACCGTCTGCCAGCGACAACAAATGCATTACGAACCATGGACAACATCGCGCATACCAGTCCACTTCAGAATCAGAAGTAAAGGTAAATAGGTCGATTAGTCCTTACAGACTGAATAGGGTTACAGATACCTATGTGGGTACTGTAAGAACAATGTTTTACGATTGCCTCGAGATAAAATGAGAGAGACGAGTAACTAGTTTGGAAGAGATCCAACTCAAAGTCTGACAGGAATGTATTTGGGCACCATCTTCCTCTCTAGGAAGAAAGAGATAATTTGATTAATTTGATATCAATGAAAGTATTATGAATGTGTCTCTATTTCAGAAGTTGCTTAGATGTTATGAATAAACTACGAATACATACTACATATTAATAGCAAATTATTTTTAACAGTCCTTTTTCTTTTATCCGTTTATATTTCTAGTCCATGGTTTCAAACTTTGTAACCGAAAGGAGCCAAACCATCAAGTTTGTGCAGAAGTCAACAAATTAATTATTTCCCTATAATGTAAAGTGAGAATTCAAAAGACATTTATAGATTGTGAATCAAACGCCAAAATAGTCTTAAATGTCTAATCACAAGTACAAAAGTATAGAATGTTCCGAATACATTCCAATAGTCTTGACTCTACTGATGTACCAATGGTCTTGACTGTGCTGATATACAAATGGTCTTGAATTGGTTGATGAACAAATAGTCTTGAATGTGCTGTCTATAATCCCAAAGCATTGGTTTAGTCCGAAAAGTCTAGAGACTTAGGGATCATTCAGTCCACATGTGTATGGGAATTTCTAACCCAGCAAGTGCTGAAGAAATTCATCGTAAGATATATTATGAAGACATGCACCAAGTAGAATATCACATTATTAATAATATGCGACCAAAGTGTATCCCTAATTGTTTGTATTTATGAACACGAGATTAGCATAATTCGCAAAGAATATTAAGCTTTCTTTATCAATTTCAGCGACAATTCTGTTCAGTCCAAGCATGAGACCATCTGACTTTCGCTCATTGTGGACCTGGTCTTACGTGAGAATTCTTGAATGTGCTTAACACATCGATGCTGGAATACATCTAATTTTTAACGTCTTTTGCTCCAATCTTTGCCAACACTTCGTAACCGTAAAGTTCTTTTGAAATAACAATCTTTTATGTAGACCTGCAGTGGTTAAGGTTTGTAAGTTGCATACCGTTCTCAATCTGAATAAGGGAATATAGCAATTTTGTTCGTTTGAACATACCTTTTCTATTTTTGCTTTGGATGCTGAATTTGACCGTTAAGCTTAGTAGATACTAGATAAAGCCGAATGGATACTGTTTCATGTTATATTTATCTTACATAGTACCTCTGATAAGTACATACACGACAGGGAAATTTTGTTTGGTGATGTTGATAATTTTCAGAAAGAGTTTGATAGGATATATACTGGTCCCCAAAGGTTTTTTCTAAATAATGATTTTGATGTATTTTGTTTAATATTTTGCGGCCTACCTATTGCAGAGTGATGTCCTATTTCTAGGAGCTTATACTGAATTTATTCACATGCAAAGACATAATACGTGCATCATATGTCTCCAGTCTGAGTTATAAGTGATCTCCAAATGAACACACACACACACACACACACACACACACACACACACACACACACACTGAATGAAGACAACTAACTAACTATCTAACAAACCAACTATATAATGAAGCAGAGAAAGATATAAAAACATGGACGGGTGGAAGAATAGATGGATGAGTAGTTGATGAATGGATAGCTATATAGTTATCTACAGCTAGAGATAACAGAAAAGGAATTGCTGGCTAGTTTAAGTCTGTCTCAATCTATAACTGAAGCATGCCGCATTTTTAATTTTGGCGCAATAAAGGGACTAGTAAACCAGAGACAAGAGAAGCGATAAGCGAGCGCATTACTTGTCGTCATATGGGTCCCTAAATAGTACTAAATGAGACATACAACTTCAAAAGAAATTTCTCAAATTGCCATGACTCTTTGATTGGATACCCTTGGTCTACATCGCAGTCATAACCATCCATCTGTCGATAATTGCGTTTGGCACGGGATGCGTTTTTCATAGCAAAACTAATGTGAAAAACGATCTATGAAATAAACAAATTTTCATATCAAAAAGAAGTTAAGAGGCCACCGTTAATATAATTGTATTCTACTTTTGAGTTTTGAATAATCTTTCATACAAAATACTTCATATTAAGAGAGGATTAAAAGGGATTTAAGTGTTTTCAGTTTTCAACCTACTCTGTAAAAAATCTTTTAAGTGTGGTAAAGTCACACGACCGAGAATTCGATTGCAGATTCACTTTGATTCTTTCAAACAAGAAAGTTCATTAAGCAAAAATGTCTCGATCTATCTATCTATCTATCTATCTATCTATCTATTTAATCTAATCTCCTTATACCTGCCTTAAATAGAACAAAGTTCTTAAAACTTTTATTATTCCCACGCTTTTAGAAGGAAATGAGAACAATGTAACCCTGGTCGTCAGTCTGTCCGTGCGTGTCTGTGTGCGTAATTTCATGCCACGGGTCCTATACAGACTACAAACTTTAGAATGGTATCTGGGAAGGGGAGAAGTTATGCAAACTGTTTCAGAATTTCGAACGAAGTGTGGAGCTTGGACTTGGGATTGGAGTGGGGAATTTTTTTGTATGTGTGTAATTGTATACAAAATGTATCGTGATTTTAAGAGTTGAGGTATGTCGTGCAACGCCTCCTATACCGTATAAGAGAGAGACTTGAAAACGTTGGGATATATTTAGGGGTGGGCTGTAAATCTGTACAGTTCAGAAGTTTTATCCATTCTTGGGGGAGGTGATGGGATCTTATGCACATATGCACGAGGAGACATCTAGTTATTTTTTTTTTGATGTACAAAGCGGGGAAATGTACGAGTCTTATCCTCGAGATGACAGACCAATAAATAGAGATGACAGATTTTACGAGTGTGCCATTGTAGACCAATAAATAGGGATGACAGATTATAGGAGTGACATTGTAGACCAATAAATAGAGATGACAGATTTTACGAGTGTGCCATTGTAGACCAATTAATAGAGATGACAGATTTTAAGAGTGTGCTATTGTGAATCAATTAATGGAGATGACGGATTACAGGAATGTGTCATTACAGATCAAATTATAGAGATGACAGATTGGTAACAGGTCTACAATCACTTGAGTTTGTCTACGCTTTTAGTCCGCTTATGAAAACTTTCAGTTCAAGTGCATTATTAAAGACCTTTGATCCCTGATTGCCAAACGGTTCAATTCCATATGAAAAGGAACCAAACTGAGGTTATTTTGGTATGCTGACTCTGTATATTATATATCTACAGAAATCAACTGCCTTGTACACAGCAAAAGAGGCACAGACTGGGACGTTTGTATATTTTATTATTATGTAACTAGTTGAGATGCTTAATTTTATGATAAACACGAAATCTTCTTGCAAAAACAAATCGTTTTGCAGTAATGATGCTGATGATGACGATGACACAATTAGTAGTGGTAGTAGTAGTAGTAGTTCTAGTGGCAAAACTATTTTTACCTTTTTAAAGAGTAGCCAGTTAATGCGATTAAGGTCGTCTGAAGTTTAGATTTATCCATTATGTTAAATATGGACAACGTTACGGAGGAAAAGTAAATGTTATCATTTCAATGAGTAGATGATAATAAAGAGCAATCCACGATATGTTGAGACGGGACCTAGATTTGCAAAATAAAAAAGACAGCAAGAAAAAAAAAAAAAAACAGAAACGAAACCCAAAAAAAAAAAAAATATTTCTCTGCTTTGCAGGGAAAATATGCTAAAGCAAATTAATTAACATTTACTAATATTTCTTTCTTTTCTTAAATTCTAATTTTCGTAACTTCAAGGACGATATTTGATCCTTTGCTATTGTCAAATGATCAAAGTGCGCACAAATAATGATTTCGAAATAATTAGCTGGCCATCACTACGGAAGAACGAGGTCACTGCAGGAAATTTTTAAAAGTCTAAGACCATCATATGAATCAGACCGTGGCCTAGCTTTCGATTTCAAGTGTAATAAAGATGTAAATATTTAAGCTACCCTTGAAAAGCAATGGTAAGGAAAACTCATCTACTTTTTCAGCCGAATTCGATTCACCACTATAGGGGGGATACAGATGTCATCACACACCTGGTTTCGTGTCAATTTCAAACACGAATTTTACATTATGTCCTTTTTCAGGCAATTGGCTGTATGCTTACAAGTGTTAACCACCCGTCGTTTATTGACATTGCACCCACGTGTCTCAATTACCGTATTTACCATTATATATATATACCCTACTATAAACAGCATTGAACCAGAGTTATCATCGTGTACTGGATCGGCATATTAGGGTCTGCACTAGTTTTAGATATCATAAGTAAACTATGATCTGCTGGTATATTTTGGGACGACGAATTTAAGTTTATGATACCTTCAAATTTATACTCACTTTAAATAACAAAATAGTAAGGTAATGATTACAGTCAGATTCAGGCCTTAATTAAATGTCTGGAGATGACTAATGTGATTTTTTTCTCCACGACTTTGAATCATTCATTCATTCATATCGTACGTTGATTACAATCACTTAATAACAACGAAATCATTGTAAACGTCAATGAGAGGTCTTACTTTAGTTTCGTCCCAACACGAAAAGCATATAGACTTGTCTGTGTGGCACATCGGCTGAAAGAGCTAATTTGCTTTTGTCTTCACTAGGGTGGTATGCATCACTCGCATGTGACTTAGATATGCACACTTACAGCAAGCATGTTCCTCACTCTATTGAATTTCTGAATGGCTAAACGTTTAATTCTTGTTGTGCATTGTGTATAAATAACAATTGACTAAGGGACCGACAAAAGGAGACACTGGGATGTTTGATTGTCTCTTTTTGTTCCATATGCAAGAAGTGTAACTTTTACTCTATAATATGGTGCATATAGAAAGACTGAGAACAAAGTATTTTTTCTCGCTTTTACTCAAAAGTGAATAGGATATTTCTTTGTTGTTTTAAAATTAACGGTTTTCCGACCTCCTCCTCCTCCCCCTCTTGCAACCCGTGGTTATATTGTCAATGCTTAGGAAACATACATAACATAAAATGATTTTTATATTTTAACAAAATATGATTAAAACATAGCTTATGTTGTTTAATTCTTTATTACTGCTCAGGAATTTGAAAGCATTGGAACATTTTATGTTGCTTTAGATACACAGCAACTTTCCTGAATGGCTGGCTGTCCAAAACTGTCAATCCATCAACGTTTGTCAACAAGTGTAGTCTCCAAATGAATTCTTGAAAGTAGTAAGGACGAGATTAGAGGAGTTCCAACTGCTTATTTAAGTCTAAACGTGGACGATATCGGAATGGATATGTCTTTGGATTTCAAATCATATACCTGTGCCAGATTCCAGGAATCTGGTTCTACACAAAACATAATGTACTTTGACCTTACATGTACTTTGCGCGATCGTGGGTGTTAGAGCGGACAGGGTTAGAGTCAGCATAATATAACTGTAATGATTGCAAAACTTTTTACGGTGCTCTATTCAACACGTTGTACTTCACCATTTTGATGGTTGCTCTAATTTGTGCAAGTGACAACTTATTGGTCCTTTGGAATGATATTATTAATAAATATAATTCAGACATTTTGGAGAGAGAGAGAGAGAGAGAGAGAGAGAGAGAGAGAGAGGAGCATGAAATCATGTTTGCTTTGTTTTTTGGTATTTTTATAATCTCAAAGATTCCTGTTATATTGTATTACTATGCTGGGAAAAAGAAACTCTTTTGTTTGGTATTTTACATGAATGAGTATAATAAGTGTATTGAATTGTTTACTAACCTGTATTCATATCAACTGAGCAGTTGTAAACATATCACCGAATAATTTCACACATTCGAGTTGATGATGTAGACTGTGATAGCTGCCATAGCGGATATAGTTATGACGTCATTAAGTCACATCCGGTATTTCGCCGTTTCTTTGTTGCCATAATGATAATTTTTTTAACTGTTAAAAGCAAATCACAATCAATGTTAAACTATTTAAAAAATAATAGAAATGAATTCAGAATATGTAAATACACGAAGAAAATGTTCATGTCGGTGTCAGATGTGTGCATCCTACTTTGAGAAATTACAGCTTTTACTATGGAAATGTAACAAAAACTCCAAGAGGTAATCATGATCTATGTTTATATGTTTCTGATATATCACAGGCCTGAGAACTAGACTTTATAAAAGTCGTTCCGAGATTTCTCAACAGTCATCATTTGATAGTCAAATAGCATCAGCATCCGACACAAATTCTCATGGAACCGATTCCCATTTTAACTTATGAATGGCATTCCGATGCCGGCATTTTACCTGTAACCCATTCTTTTTGATCCAGTATTAAATCTTAAAACCTGTATGAAAGTTTGTGCAGACTGTTCGATGATACTAGTTGTTTTCTACATGTCGTCACAAAGTATATATATATATATCATGGTTGGTTATTTATCATGTGTAAATTTTACCTAATCACTCACAAAGTAAGAAAAGTTCGAAGGACTTTATGTATACTTTGTGAGAGGCTAGGTAAAATTTACACATCGATAAATACCCAACCATGATCATTTAATCCTTATAATTCCAATTTACTTCCTTTCTAACATCAGATCAGCAGATTTAATCAACAAATCATTCACTTTTATGTACCTCAAAGTTTTCTTTCATTAGCCTCTTAACTGCGATAGAATACATAGCCCTATCTTCGCTGGCCAAGATTCACTGATTCTCTATACAGTGATATGGGGTAGAATGTCATAACGGGTCATGCCAGTGATATATGATCATTATATTAATATATAAAAAATAGTTGTTGCGGTTAAACCAGGAATATTCCTTTTTTTTTTTTTTTAAAATTACGCTTGCGTATGGCACGTGTTGTTATAGCAACGTCGTTGTTACTTTCTACGCATTTCGATCTTTCAAAAGCAAAATCGTGTCCATTTTTAGTGAGATCCCTTCGTTGACATGACCCTGACCTTTAATAACGGCTGCTGTAATATGTCGTCGAGGTGAAATGCAATAATTTCCGAACATTGGCTTCTAAAGCCTGCCATATGCCTTCTTCGGTAAAAAGGGTGAGTGTTGGAGTGCAGGAAGGTCTGTGCAATTACATTGTTTTAACTTCTAATGGTCAATTTTAATCTGTGGCGTGTCATTTTTGATCGAAAATCACAGGAGTGGATGGGTGGGAGCTTGTTGTTGTTATTATTAGGGTGTAAAGCGTTGATATAGATAAAACTTCAAATCAAATGATCTGGACACAGGGAACCAAAAGTAGTCCGCAGAATTTATCGATGTGTAAAAAATTACAGATCAGTATCACGTGACCGTTTACATCCAATCAGAACGTAGAAAGCGCAGTCAATTCTTTGAAATGTACTGGATCCAGCAAGGGATCACGTTGGTCAGGGATTGATAAAGACAACTTTATAAAACTAGTTTCAACATAATAAATTTAAAGGTTTAATTACTGTAGAAACAGCCATGTAAAGTTTTGCAAACGCAACGGTGTTTGTGTTTTATATGTTTGTCTTGTCAATGTTTTGTATTTACCTTTGAAAAAGACTCATTAAGAGTTGAAAGTGGTCAAGCTAGTTAGATACTAGTTTTGCACTGTTCGTTGTTAGTTTATTGCAGTTATCTTAATCAATCCCTGACAAACGTGATCCCTTGCTTAATCCAGTGCTTTTGAAAGGACTGTTATTCGCCATATGATTTGTATTCTTTATATTATCAACCTCGTATGGCATGATCTACCTTTGGTGTGATCTAACACCCTTTCAGTTCTGTATTTTATGTCGTGTTAGTGTATACGTTCCAATGTTTTCGTTCTTGTACAGCCATGCACAAATGAAATTATTTATTTTTTGCAGCCGACACATTTTCTTTTAAATAATTCTCTAAATTTGCTTAATAGCCTATAATTACTACTATGACAATGAAATATCCGGGATATACATTGCGCCTACTTAAAATGAACATGAAACAACAGATGTCGTTATCGCTCGTTGAAATAAACTAGTTGAAACATAATAAATTTAAAGGTTTAATTCCTGTAGAAACAGCCGTGTAAAGTTTGTGTTTTATTTGTTTGTCTTGTCTGTGTTTCGTATTTGCCTTTGAAAAAGACTCATTAAGAGTCGAAAGCGCTCAGGCTAGTTAGACACTAGTTTTGCTCTGTTCGTTGTCAGTTTTCAGTTTATTGTATATATATATATATATATATATATATATATATATATATATATATATATATATATATATATATATATGCACACACATTTAACGTCTCAGTTTATACACATGTTCGTTTGTGGTCACACAGTTATTTATATATTCGTTTGTCGTCACATAGTGTGTACATATTCGTTTTGTGGTCACACAGTGTATTCATACATTTGTTTGTCTTTATACAGTGTGTACATATATTCGTTTGTCGCCATACAGTGTGTACATATATTCGTTTGCCGTCACACAGTGTATACGTATATTCCTTTGTTGATTTGTAATTTATATGCTTAAACTTAATTAATCATATCTTGAATATATGCATACATACGTGTTTAGGTATATGTATGTATGTATGTATATATGTATGTATGTATGTATGTATGTTGTTGTTGTTATAGGGTTTAACGCCATTTTTCAGCACAAGATAGGCTATACATGGCGGCCAGTATTAATGGTGGAGGAAGAACCCTGGAAAACCCCGGGGAGAACCACCGACCCACGAGAAGCTACTGGCAGGCTTTCTCACGTACCCACGTTAGCCGAGTCTGGACTCGAACCCACGCAGACAGAGGTGAGATGGCAGTGATCCGTAACGATCAGCGCTTTAGACCACTCGGCCACTCGGGGCCCCTCTGTATGTATGTATGTATGTATGTATGTATGTATGTGTGTATGTATGTACATGTTTGTATGCGTGCAAGTGTACGTGTGTGTATATATGTTTGTAGGTAGGTAGGTATGTATATACTCAATCCCATGAATTAATAATTTTAGCAATGTAAGAATTATTATTATTGTTATTGTTATTATTATTATTATTATTATTATTTCTCTGAAAATTACTTTTCGTCATGAAGCGCAGTAATACTGTACAAAGGTAGAATAATTTCGTTTCCAGTTTGTTTTGTACATATATTTATACTTCATTTTCTTTGCCCTACCATTTACTTATTCTCGTTTCTTCCATCAGTGACCACAAGGTCACATTTGTCAGTATAAAACTAGATTATCTCCAGGGCAGTAGAGAGCGATCTCGGGCCCTAGGGTAAGAAACACCTGGGCCTCCCCTAGTTCTTGTTCAAACAAAATTTGTCTTTTATAATGTCATAAAGTGTTGTTCGGCCCCCCCGGGTTCGGCCCTAATTATCTCAAAATCCATGAATTCAAGATAAGCATCTGGCTCTACAAAAAGGAAGGTATGAACTGAAATAGCAAACTGACTTAATAATTGTGTTTACTCAGATTCCTCTATTATCGATCACAAACCAGTGACCTTTCTTAGAGATCAAAGCCCGAATCACACTGAATCAAATCCAGCTAAATGAAAGTAAGATTATATACATAATTACCACACTACAAAGCTAAAAAGCTTTTGGTCCAGATGATATTAGCAGCTTCTTACTTAAGAAAACGAAAATTTTAGTTTGCAAAGTACCAAAGACTTACAAAAATGGTACTAACAGCTGCCTCGCTTGGCGCTCAGCATTAAGAGGTTAGTGTTAGGACTGGTCGGCCTGGTGTCAGGGTAATGTGACTGGGTGGGACATCATGCTACATGTCTGCGGCATGATGCCCCAGTGCTAGACATCACTATAAACTGCTACACTGCAGACATCGTAGCGATATGACTGAAAAATTGTTAAAGCTACGTTAAAAATCATAATCACATCACATCACCATTACATTTTAATAAGATATACAAATCAATGAAAAATGCCAATATGAGGGAAAAGTGAAAAATCTATTCCGTCCAAGTACATACCCATATCCCTTTGGAATAACATTAGCAAAATTTTCGAAAGATTTTTAAATATATGTATAATTATTTGAATGATCATGACTTGTCGTTACAAGTCGTTAAAAGTATCAATTAGGTTTTATACCTGGTCATTCAATCACATATCAACTCACTCATACCTATCATGGCATCTGCATTGCTATGGACCGAAGCGAAATTTCTTGCATTATATTCTGTGACATGCATAAAGCAGTGTGTGGCATAGAGGAGTAATACTTTAGCGACAATGCTATGGAATTAATGGAACTCTATTTGGCATGGAACTTTAGCGACAATGCTATGGAATTAATGGAAATCTATTTGGCATGGAACGTTAGCGACAATGCTATGGAATTAATGGAAATCTATTTGGCATGGATAGATGATTACATGGCTCACAGGACTCAGGAGGTCACCTTTGGAAATTAATTCTCAAACCTTGGACAACTCACTACAGGTATACACGAAAGATCGGTATTAGGTCTCTTTCTTTTTCTTGATATAGCCGAACGTTTAAAATCACTGATTAGATTATTTACAGAGAAGTCGTTACAATGCGTATCGCCTGATCAACTTTTATTTAAAAGTATATTAAATGATGATGTTAAATAATATCGGAAAGGCAAAATTCTGGCATCCTGATTTTAATCCATCCAAACCAGAGTACATGTTTTTACCAACAGGTAGATGGAATAAATACTAGACCTTGAATGTTCGGGTGAAAAGATTCCTGTTGTTACATAACAACGACATCTGGGAATTATTGAATCAACCAATGAGTCCTGGAGCAACCATGTTAAATCTATAATTCTTTTTGTATCTACGCGTATTTGAAGAATGAGGCAGTTGAAATAAGTATTATCAAAACGAAACCTGAGTAAAATGTATCTAAAATTCATTCGACTAATTGTGCAATGCACAGCTGAAGTCTGGTCTTCATGTGCTAACTCAAATCTCGAAAAACTTGGATCATTACAGCAAGAATAATTATGGATTGCCCAAATTTAGCAGAGAATCATTTTTAAATAATGGACGGCCTACTCCTGCAAAAAGGCGAAACAGAAAAACTCTCAGTTTTTATGAAATTATCAACAACCGGTCTTTTCTTTTTGAATGCTGACTGATTACGTGTTAAATACGGTAGACTAAATTACGTACAATGCTGTATTTTTTTGGCTGTGCGTGTTAAATACGGTAGACTAGATTACGTACAATGCCTTTGTGCACATTTAGACTTACACAAACATGCATGGTCAATGTTGTAAACGGCCGTGCTGTATATAGCCTAGCCCTATAAACAAAAATATTAAAATACTCTTTAGACATAAGGATTTATTCAGTGTATGTTTTCAAACGTCTATTATATATACTTTCTTTGTACATCGAATTAACTTAGTGATTCGAATTTCGCTTGGTACTGTTTCGTTATTGGGTTACTTCGACCTGTTTTGGTTATTTGCACTGCTTGTGAATTTGTCATTTAGGAGTTGTTTCCGTAATTACGTAAGCTACTCATCGCGCCACTTCAGTTTGTTTTGTTCATTGTGCTTCCCTCATACTGCAAATCTTGTCTTTCTATTTTATATATTGTCATTCAATATTACACACTTGTCACTATAAATTTATCGATAGCCATTCAATACTCCATATTTGTCACTTTAAACGACACCATTCAGTATTACACATTTGTCAGTATAACGTATCAGTCTTTGCAAATTTCGACAGCATACTAACTCGACTTAGTGCAAGAAAGCATCAATAACTCATACTAACTGGAACACTTCGGATATACTTCATTAGAGAGATACAACAAACAGAAGGAGATAAACAGAAAATGGCTAAGAACTGATTCACACACTCAAGTACGCTAGGCAACACGTAACTATGTCAACGGTATGATACCTCGTACGTTGTACAAGGTTAGCAAAATCAAATTCTCTACAGCTAAAAATAACCCTGGAAATCATTCGGCCAAGAAAAGGTCATTTCAGTGCACATCACGTCTCTCGGTCAACGCGGTACACATATATGCAATGGCGTCTACTTTCGTCTTTCTGGCCTCAGGTCACAATTAATAGTTCCGGTTCAGTACCCACGAATGTAGTCCCAGTCTATTTTTAGATCATTTTTTCCTGTCTCCGTTTGGTGGTGATACAAGAGTTAGATTTAGGCATTCTTGGTAAGGATTTAAAGGCAATTGTTTATTCTTTAGAATATGAGCTTATGGTGTGGTTGTCTGTGTGTATTTTGGCGACAGTGCACGGTGAGTAATAAGGCCTTGGTGATGATCCGGAAGTGAAATCTGTGTTCCATTGCATGGTGTTTTGTTTACAATTCAGCCTCTCAAAAAAATGCAGGTCAACCCATGACAAGAACTTCACCGTAAAGTCATCTTTGAAGGTATTTTAGATTAACATATGATTTGTATTTATTGTCACACAGTGGAGAGTTCAGTACTGAGAAACAAATGTAGAGAATATATAGTAAAATTAATTGTGTTCTATGGCCTTCTGAGTTAGTTGTTAATCACATCATTCGAACTTTTATGATTTTAGTTTGTATAGTTGCCTTTTATTTATTCCAAAGCGTTATTAAAACAGCGAATCCGTGCACCAGTGACTTAGTAATGTCAAAACTATATCTATCATTTCGACTATAGTAATCCTGACTACAGACCCCAATGTTAGAAATTAATCGGCCGATCTTTTAAGAAGCGCGGTATATCAGAACAGTATTGTGGTACATATTCCCAGTCACTTAGTCCATTCATTCAATGCACACATGAAAATGAGTGTTTCATTAATCTGGGAACAACGTTTTATTTCAAATGACTGAAGATTGTATTTCAGTTGAAATTACTTTCAAATTTTTGAGACTAAACACCGTAGACAGCTCTTTGCATAATGTTAATACTTAAGCGATAGAACATGTGTGTTTGAAAGAAAGAGAGTGTGCGTGAAAAGATATCAGTTCATAAAATCGGAAAGCACTCGTGAAGTTAGACTAATCTGTTATCTAATTGGTTAGTTAGGAAATGCAAACTTTTTGAGAAGAGAACGATTTCTTAAATAACATTAACAACTAAATACTCCTCGGCTTCAGTGATATGCAACGGAAAATCAAAGAAAATAATTGTAAATTAAAATGGTTAGGCTAACCCAAGCATGTGCATCTTCCTCCAGGGTGCGGGCCCAGTAAGGTACTTTCAAAACCATACCCATGATGTAAATAAGCGGATAAAACCAGGTCGCGGGCCAGATCAGGCTAGCGGGTAGTAGGTTGCATATGCCTGGGCAAGTCCATATGATTAATATTCACTTTTTATTTTATTACTTTGGGATGGAATAAACAGAAGAATAAATTACGTTTCGCACAAGTGTTTTCAAGGATAAGGAGATTGTTAAAAGCAAATAACAAAATGTTGAAATCCTGACCAGGTTCTTGCCATTACTATTATTGTAGAAGACTTGGGAGAATACACAACTATATTGATTTCAGAATAACGTGGACCATCTAATATATATATATATATATATATATATATATATATATATATATATATATATATATACCCCCGCTTCTTAAGAAAAGATACAAACACTAAGTTTTAAATAGCCAGATAGCCTGATTATTAATCAGAGTCAAATATTCAAAACAAATTTATGTTTGTTGTTTGAGTTTTGCGCACTCATTGGTACCTTTTAAAATTATCATGCTTTTGTTTTTTTGTCTTTTTCCAGATTGCAAGTGGAATAAAACAGATGTTTTGGAAACATTTTGAAATGTTACAACATTTTAAAGAATATAAAGGACTAAGGGAGGAAAAATATCTGCCCCAAATCCTTTTGAGGTACTTAAATATCACAATCGCTGAAGTTTGAGTTCACAAGCAGCAAAATATGCAAATCACATCCGTGGTCACCTTTTCTTGTTAGATGTCCTATCATTTATATAAAGTCATAATATATTCGTATTGAAAATACTCTGAACTATCCCACATTCTTTAGTTTTCAAGATTAAAGGTTTGAACAATCAGGCCGGTGGATCGTAAAACGTTGGAGTTCGAATTTTAGCCTGGTATCCTCGCCCCCAGTACTAATGTAAGTAGGCTTAAGTACCAGGCGAACTTGAGTTTCCCTTTGAGGTTTTGAGTCAAACAGTAAAAAAGAAATTCATTTTTGAAAAGTTTCTTTGGATTGGTTGCGAATGGAAGCTACACTTTGTCATCTTTCATCATGTTCAGGCAAATGTTTTGCAATGGGTGCCGATTGTATGGATACGAGTGTGTGTTCTCTGAGGTACAAATGTATTGATACGAGTGTGTTCTCCGTGATACAAACACATAACCTCACCATTGCTTAGGTCTCTCAGTCTGGTTTCCTTTGGCAACCATACATTTATTGTAAGAATATATTTTGTATTATCGCGTAAAGTGTTAAATATCGTCAACACAGAAAATATATAGTTTTTCATTGACACTTGTGGAAGTACAATAATAAACTTAATAGAAGTAAATTAAATTTCCCTGTGGATTAGACATGTTCAATTTTATTTGTGACTGCAAATCTATATTGCTATTACCACACAAGCTATTTAATATCTTCCTCACAGAATATAAGTACGGTTTTTCATTGACAGCTATAGAGTTGTAAAAATAACATTGGATGTAATTAATAATTTCATTGTGTAAATTAATTTATTTCATAAAGTTGAACATTGACCTTGTTTTAGAAGGGCTAATAAATTGTCGGCAAACAATTAAAAGTTTATGAATTCAGGGTCAATGAATAGTTTTATGTAATGTCTTTGATCAGCTAGATTAATCGCTTTGTAAAACATATCACTTGCACTTTTTAGATGAATTTTTTTTCTTCTTCTTTACAAGCACCGAAACACTTCCCAAAGGACAACTAAACATTACTTTGATCAAAAGTGGCTTATTGCTGATGTTTTTAATTTAGTCCTGGTAAGACGGGTTTTCCATTTGATGTACAAGAAAAGATCAATCAATCTTTAAGTGGTAAGAAAAAAGAGGCGTTTTAAAACTCTGAATTGCACTAAATAAAAACCCTCAATCTGACCACAATGAACAATTTGCAAATGAGGCATTTTATTTTCATGTAAGGGCTGGGTATACTACTACTACTACTACTACTACTACTACTACTACAATTGCTAAATTTTGTATCATCATCATCAGCAGCTGCAGCTTGTTGTTTTCTACTTGTTTAGAAAGCTTGGTGTTATATTCACCATGATACCTATGATTAAGATGAATAACAACAATGACGTTAATTACCATTTTTTCATTATTGTGATGAAAATGCTTGCAATCGACATTTTGTTCGAGTTAAAATGGACGATGAAAGAAAACATAATAAACCAAAATACAGATAAATGGATCTTTGTATAACAATTAAAACGGAGATATTGTGACATAAGACGGTTGCCACATTTTTTTCATGCAGGGCCGAAACTAATAATGTATGCACTCTACATAAGTGGTATGAACAAGATATGTTATCGATAGGACGGCAATTTCAAATAGAATCTTTACTACCCGGTGTCTCAAGTGTATATAAATTAACGTATCTGAGAGAAAAAACCCGTTGATTTCGTTTGGGTAAAAGGAATAGACCTAATCACATATTTTTTACATTAAATTTCCCATTAATTCCTCATTTAAAATACATGTTCCAGGGTTGGCCCGGAATTCATTAAGCCGTTGAGTTTGAAATTAAAAAAAAAAGACTTTACTGAGAAAGATTTTCGCTTTTGATTGTCTAGAGGCACTCATATTCAAACTTTATAGCTTCCATTATCTTGCTTCCCGTTGACATAAAGTCTTAAGGGCGGAAAGCAAATTTGATTCCGAAAAAATGACCTTAACAAACTTATAAAATTTAGTTCCAAAATATGATCAACTAGATGTAACGGAAATTTGTGTAAATTCTCCAGATCTTTTATTTGGGAAAAATCTGCCTTAAAATGTATTTGGCAAAGAAATAACAAAGAGAATGCCGTGAGTAATAAGACTCTTTAAAATCAATGACAAATATTCAGCATATAGAATTTAAGAAATGGCAATGGACGAATCCTTGTTGTAAGAAAGATTGTGGATGTACACTTTCAGTATTAGTCTTGACTTGAATCAAATGATGTCATCGATTGCCGTGCATTACGGAACTCGGCTCTTTTAATAGGCTGTGAATACTGGGGCGAGTTCTGGTGACGTGACAGAACTTTGATTTATGTTTAATTTGTTTTTGAGGTGTGTTGGTAACAAAAATATGCAAGTGATGATCAAGGCATAACCATATTTCTAGTCACAAGCACCAGTAAAGCATCCTTGCTCATTCAGTATTAAAGCCATTTCCTGCCATATTTCTAGTCACAAGCACAACAAACATCCTTGTTCATTCAGTATTAATGGCATTTCCTGCACAAGTATGTGTTCTTAATGGGACTTGCAGCTGAAGGAAGTAATTAAATCCACGAATAAAACTAAATAAGTAATTAAATAAGTGACGTCAATCTGTTTCACATTTGTTAAGAGAGACTGAGTTTATCTTGGGGTGGAATAAAGTGACTGTTATCTGCATGGTCTTACTGTACCACGCACATCAAGATTTGTAGTTGAGATCTATGAAATATGATCCTTTTTATGTTAAAAAAGACCCGTCTTTATGACACTACATGATCGGACCTACACCTTTGCCTGAAACCTTTTGTCAGCTGGGTCCCATGTGCACATAAATCCCAATAACTGCTATTTTCGCTGCATGTTCATGGAACCATGAGCATAACGAGCAGTAGGGATGGCTAGCGGACAATTTTTTGCGTAGGCGGTAGAGGCCTCCTCCTTCCCTGCGCTGCGGTAGACCCAACCACCAACGGACAACGGCGGTACCACCCTCACTGCTGCTCGCTGGAGAGGGTGAGAAAACGCCGGAAAATACACAGTGTGTGCATAAATTTTATCACACATGATCACTCGGCGGAGCCTTAATCGATCAATAATCGTGGAACGATTAAACTGAATGTAAATAAATCAGGTATAAAATAATTATCAAGCCCAAGGTGATACCGTGTTCTTGGATCAGCAAGATCGTAACAAATCCATGTGGCTGCTGTTGCTTGTGTCCAAAAAAAAATTCTAAATCGGTCATGGTCCATTTCACCAGAGCCTCTGGTTAAATGGATATTTATCAGCGTGTGGATATCAACTCCGTTAAAAACAATGAAAACTTACAGTTGTTTCTGATCACTTTAGGCACTCGAGTGTATCGTTGTATAACATATATTATACCTGTATTTCGATGCTGGCCTCGTAAAAAAATTCTTATAGGGTTTGTTTGTTTTTCCAGCATAAGATCAAGGTAAACCATCAAATTGTTAGATCAAGATCATCAACCGTTGGGGTTTCACTGATATCTGATAAATTCAACCGCGTTCGACAAGTCGTGGAAGTTGTCGTTGTTTTCGGTTATAGCACTATTAAAATCCTTAATAACATCGTAAAATTGCTGATCATCTGCGGATGGTGCAACTAAACAAAGTTTGTCCCATTTCAACAATCTCATTATCAGGTTTCGCAATATTTGAGTCTTACCAGTTTCTGAATTGCCACTAATAATTGATCGTACAGAATTTGGTAGCGCTGGGGAGATGATTAACTGTGGGTGGTTCTCGTTTTGCAGAAAAGTCACTTCCATATTGGACGTATACATTATAATGAACAATATGAGTTCACATTGTGTTGGATATAAAACTGTCACTGAAACTGACGGGCCAACGCAGACGATAGCACATAATAACAGACAAGCAATTACAGGTACATGCGTTCTGGTGCAAAAAATATGAATTTATCAGCGCGCAGACGGCAGGCCGCCGCAGAGGACAAATTCACCACGTTTGCTATAGTGTAGAGTTGCTCAAAACATTGCCAGGGACATCATGAGCAAAATATCTAGGAAAACCATTCAATTAATCTTCCAGGTTATGATTATTGCGGTAGAGGTTCATGAGTAGATATCTGACAATATCCACAAAACCGACTACATTTGAGTGAAATTCCTTTAATCGAACCGATCGAGCTTGTTATCAAAGGATGTTGCCTGCAAAGTGATGATTTGCAACAACGACGCATCGCCGATGTAAAGCTGAATCACGCGTTAAAATCTATAAAAATATAAGTTTAGGACAAGAACTCGCACGGTGGTTGATAACATCGACGATTCAAGGAAAATGGTCTGTAGGGGGTAAGTTATAATGGAATTGATTTATTATAGCCCAAGCCGGTATTGGAAAGGTGCAGCAGCGATTGACAAATTAGGTAGCACAGTTCGTATTTGACAAGTCAAATGCGGATATGGTCAAATAAGCTATAATAATTAATGATGATGGATTAAGTTTTCCGAATCACAGACCCATTTATGGATCCATACAATTAAAACTTTACACCACGAGTGGATCGAACTTCAATCGTTTAAATTTCAGTTGGAGAAAAGTTGACTCTCATATATGTCAAGAATATGTGGAGGCATTAGATAGTAAATTAGAACCTATTAATTTCTTTATCCTGAATAAAGGGGAGCAAATAGACCTACTGTATAGCAGTATTATTAATACTATATCGATTGTACGCAAATATGTTCATCCTGTTTCAAAATTGAAACATTTTTAATCTATTCTTGTATTATGAGCTAACGGATCTGCACAAAACCATGGTAAAAAGAAGACAAGAGTGGATACGGCAAGGGAAATATAGTTGTCAAAGCGATATGGTTTTCATTACTTATAAAGTTGCAAAGTCAGCTTTTCGGAGAAGTCACAGAAAATGTTTTTCAGACTACCAAAGCAAGAACATAAAATCGTTAATAAGTATACCGAGGATGACCAAAATCTATTTTGGAAAACTTTGAATTCACGCTGACAGAGAAGTAAACAATGATATTTAATGATAGCATTTATCGTGATCCTGCAGATATAACTGCTGAATGTGCATCATGTTTTGAGACTTTGTATACTCCACAGAATTGAGACAAAAAATATAAGATGTTTCATGAAAAACGCAGTGAGTGTTAAATTGTATAAAGAAACAACCGTACGTTGTGAGTTCAATCCTATCACTCTTAAAGAGCTTACATCTGTGCTTTCAGATGTTCAGAATGCAAAGGCCAGCTGGTATGATGATATAAACTATGAACCCGTAAAGTGGCACTGTGATCAGGTTAGTCTTGATCACTCTCTACAACTCTATGTTCAGATTTGGGCACATTCCGGACAAACTCAAAGAAAGTCTGATGATAACCATTTTCTAGGGACGAAGTAAGAATAAAAGAGATCCGAACAATTATAGGGCGATAACGCGTCTACCAGTCATTGATAACTTTTATAAAACAAATTATTAATTACGTTACAAACTGTTAAAACTGTAATGTAAGTTGTCAGTTGTCTCACTATAGGGGGCTTTAAGAAGGATTTAAGTTGCAATATGACTTCATTTCTGGTTAAAGAAATAATTGGTTATACTGACGAAGTATCAAGCATTTTGTGCAGAGCTTTCCATGATACAGAGAAAGCTTTTGACACTGTATGGCATGACGGATCATTCTATAAATTGTTACAGATTGGTATCAATTACAGACTATGGATTGTGATTGTCAATCTATGCATAAATATGTACAACAGAAATTTCAATGCAAGAAGAATTTGTAACCGATTTCCGGTGTTAAAAGGCAAGCGACAAGGTGGAATATTATCCCCTTGGCTTTACATTGTCTTTATCAGAGAACTGCTTGATACGTTAATAAGCGGCAATTTTGGTTTTGTATTCCTCGACAGTCCGTGTCTTTGTCCGACTGTAGCAGATGATGATCTTTTTCTTTTGAATCTTTCAAAACTAGGTTTGGATCGCTTACTGAAGATAAGATTTCAGTACACTATTAAGTGGGGATTCAAATGCAGTTCAAATAAAAGTAGTATTGTTTTTAATGAAAGCTCATTTCATGACAAAAGATGACACATGCATTGGTTCATGGGATCTGAGGTTCGGCTAGAAACAGAATCATGTAGACATTTAGGCATCAATGCATCCAAGTACAGCGAAATTGATACTAGGATAAAAGAGGCCCAATATAAGCTAGTAAGTTCCCTGTTCATCTTTATCGATTTTTGAGATAATGAATACGACTTTAATCCTCTCACAGCGAACATTCTCTATCGAACTACTGCATTACCCCGCGCATCGCATGATCTTGAAACCTGGTGCAACCCCAGTGCACACTTACATTAGAGAGAGGTCATCTTATTTGCATTAAGCACATACAAGGATTATATAAATACACAGAGACATTGCACTGAGTTTACTGGTTGTTTTACCAATTGAAGCCTAAATAGATATGAATAAGCTGTTTATCATGGAGTAACTCTGTAGTTTGCCCGCAGACTATGTTGCAATAAACGTATAATTTCCGCTTGAGTCTCTAATGTTTATACTCGATATTCACATCCGGAACCATTATTGGTTCAGGACGAACATCGCACTGACGGTTGTCAATGCGACCAGCAGCGCGCGTAAAAACAACATCCATTAATCAGTTTCAACATGGGAAGATTATTAATCTTTACCATCAGCAATGGAAACTAGTTTTGCTAAAATAAAACGAATCGGTAGTGACTCGGACTACATCAGATGGAAATCGATTAATCATTGATAACAAACTGATACTCACGTACGCATCGATGATCGTAAATGAGTGTGTTGTGGCGATTCACTATCGCAATATTTGTCTATAGCATCTCAGCCGTTCTGCCCCAAATGCACATTATTACGTGTAGTATTTTCAACGATAAAATCGACGTTGACAGTCCGATATCGCCCCTGTGGTTAGACGTCTAATTAGTTTTCGCCCTATATCTTTAGCGAACGATATTTTTCCAGGACCCTCCGCAGGTTCAGATTCAGGTAGCCAAACGTACTTATTAGGTATATAGCAAATAATTGCTTCGCCGATCGTCAACATGGTCAGTATACTCTGATCAAGCATAAATCACAACTGGTCGGCCTGGTATCAGGATAATGGGACTGGGTGGAGCATCATGCTACATGTCTGCGGCATGATGCCCAAGTGCTAGACATCACCATAAACTGTCACAGTGCAGACATCGTAGCGATATGACTGGAAAATTGTTAAAGCAGCGTTGAAAGTCCAAATCACACACATACACACACACATACACGCGCGCGCGCACACACATAAATCTCAACAACACCGTCGGAGCCCAGCCATGTTTATTTCTCGCGGATTCATCGTCGAGTGGTGGATTAAAATGACGTCCAAACCACGACGGAATAACTGGATGAACATGGCGGCGACATTCAAACTAAGAAATTTGAGCAAATCCAGTTGCATCAAAATCTGGCAGCGCACCTTTGACAGCAACACTCAAGCCAAATCGAACATATCCGAAAAAAACTTGCTGGATAACAAGCTATCATATCAAACGATAAATCATCACCAGAACCATACCGGTATTTTAAAATCCTCCATGTCCATATTCCAAACATCTTCGAGAAAACTCTCTGGAGTTAGCTCCTAGAGGTTTCGCTGCAGAGCAAAATGCAACGCCACTGATACAGTTGTGAAACATTTGTTTTACCGAGAGATCTTCCGTGTATTTGCAAACGACCGATCTTAAATTGTTATGGAAATCTTCCTCCCGATAACAATACCCGGAAGGTAGCACAGATTGATCAAAACCAAATTCCGAGTCGCTGGAAAATAACAAAATGAACACTGGATAAACGTCGCCTGACATTTATCACGGTGATACAATCGAATTGGTTGTCAAGCCGGAAAGGCCAGGTCAGTCGACCACGCATGAGCGTTATGCTTAGCAAGTTCCAATACACCATGTTTGTTTCGATATTTAAACGAATTATAAATAACTTCGTCGGTGATCGTTTTTGTGATAGCCGCGTATGCATCACCGGCTATTGGGAATTTTCGTGTGTTCCTGTAGTTTTTTAATTGCATAACACTATGTAACACAATTTTTGTTCCTGGGTAGTAAGTGTTATTTCGTAATTGCTCATGCCTGAAAAGTGTAGAAAATGACTATTACTCCCCACAAACTTTGCTTTTTTGACCAGGACAGTGATGTTTCGAAATTACCTATTTCCAATGAGAAAACGGGGGAATTTGTGTCTTTTCGTTCACATAAAGTCAGATAAAACAACATATTAATCAAAATTAACATGTATTATACTAAAGTAATACAAAAAATTACCATAACAGATTTAGAATTGAGTAGTTTTTTGAGATTTACGATTATACACCTCTGTCTGCGTGGATTCGAGTCTCGGATTCGGTGAATGTGGATATGTGAGAAAGCTTGCCAGTAGATTCTCGTGGGTCGGTGGTTCTTTCCGGGTATTTCCCGGTTTCTTTCTCCACCATTAATATTGGCCGCCATGTATAGCCTATCGTGTGCTGAAAAATGGCGTTAAGCCCTACAACAACAACAACAACAACAACAACAACATTTACGATTATACTGTAAACCACTTTCACGAATCAGCCCCCAAATGTAGTCTCCCATCATGTTCTCTTTATGCTCTCCTTGGTAGAAGCGTTCAAAGTCCAGTATATCCTAGTGGAAGCGCTCGCCTTACTCCTCCGAGTACGCTCCCATGTTCTTCTTGAATTTATCAAGATGAGCATCAAGGATATGGGCTTTGAGGGACATCCTGTAGCCCATTGTACCGTAGTTCACCAGAGTCTCAACCAGCTCCACATAGTTTTCAACCTTGTGATTGCCGCAGGTGAAATGAGGTGCCTAGGATTTGTCTTGATCCCCGACAGGCATGCCAAAATATGCCTTGTAGGCCTCATACATCTTAGCAGATGCTTCCACGGAGTTCTTTCTCGTACTTGTCTTGATAAATTGGCCTCCGACATAGCAAAATGCGTCTGCCGGATGCTTTCAGCCTCTTGATGCCATCTCAGAAAAATGCAGATATGTATCCACTTCGGCAGCTGGAACTAAACTGAACTGGTGGGCTTAAGGCCCTTATATTTATATTACTATTTATATTACTGGAAAGTTCCAGAAAGTTCTAGAAGTTACTCCAAGTTTACTCAGCACTGAATCTATCTGGAATGTTCTGGAGAATAGGTCATTTTCAAAATATCAGTGTCCTGGTCACAAAAGCAAAGTTTGTGGGGAATAATAGCCATTTTCTATACTTTTCAGGCATAAGCAATTAGGAAATAACACTTACTACCCAGGAACAAACAAAATTGTTACACGGTGTAATTTGATAATTTTCTTACACCTACATTCATCACCGATGCAGCTGCGATTACAGAGCTTACTGCAATTTCAAACGTTGGATTTGCAAACTAAGACACCCTTAACGACGTTAAAGTGGTTGACGCGGTTGCAACGATGGCTGATTTGTGTACGTGGCTGCGTCAAATCAGGAATATTCCGATATTGTATTTTTGAGTTGTTTTGTTTTTCAGTCTGGTTGGCGATAACCTGCCTGAAAACTGATTGATACGAGACATGTTTGATTGAATCTCCACTCAGAAGAATTCACGTATAACAAAACAATCGCAAAGATGCCAGCTGAGGAGTTTTGGATATAAACTTGATAAACTAGTGATACTGGATCGGGCTAAATGTTTTCTCTTCCGGATCTAATATTTATAGGTTACTGCATTTGTATGGGAAAATATGAACGAACTTTTTCGTGAAAACGAGTTCATGTTTTTCCATACAAATGCAGTAACCTTTTTTATCATATTACTCATTTTCTTATTCTACATAAGGCTTAATTATAAATAAAAACACTACAAATAAAAAGTAATTGAATTTATGCTGTATTCCAAAATAAATACACAACTGCAGATTCAACAATACACAAGAACAATATTAATGCGCACATAACTCCTTTCAGCGAAACTTAGCCGCGCGCTCAACATCAGTTTCAAAAGGAATTGTCGTTTTGACCTACGTAAAATTGAAATTTAGACTCATATTGTGAATGAATGCGCATTGCAACAACTTTTCCATTGGTCTGGAATGAATAGATGTTATTTTTTGTCGATTCTACTAAATTTCGTAATTATGGACTTGATTTATCTGTCTAAATTCCACATGCAGTACATCTGATTTAAGCAGCGAGGGAGGCATGTTGACTCGTCTGCATGTGTGTTTCTGTTCTATCATTGAATGTTTGGAATCATAATGTGGAAAAAAATATGAACTCTTTCAATTGTAATTATCAAAAAGACGCTATGGAATGTAATGTTAATTTCATTTTGAGTGCAGTAAAGAGGATGCTACTGCACTTAGAATGTAGTCGAAATAACAGTACAATTTCGAAATTTATAATCAAGCTTTAGAACCCATAACATAGCTCTTGGAACTAAGAAAGTACATTTTGAGGACATTCAAGATGCAAAAATGAAAGTATTTTTTGACTTTCTTTTTATCAACTAAAGAGGACATGTTTATGCATGGTCTTATGCACGCTCTCTTAGCTGTATTATGACCTGTATCATGTACGGCGTCTATCGCTAGCCTAAATCCGAAACATTGTATCAACAAAGTTGACGTGCAAAACTGCACAGCGGCTGGTGTGACAATCCATTTAGCTGGCGGAATTAGAATTCTTCGTCGTCTACGCTCCTTGGCTCCGAGGCCCTTACTTTTCTTCGAAAACCATCAGTTGCATTTTGTTCTCGCAAATTTGTTACTTTCACTTGTAAAATGGTACGTATCTGATATGCGACAGCTCTTGCCCTCAGTATCATTTTCGACGCTATTTTTATATACCCAAGAGAGCATTGGTCATAGTGTGAACCATTCCATTAACGAAGAGGTACGACCATTTCTGCTAAATAACTGTTTAAATGATCAGAATGGTATTTTCGATACTGCGTCTCATGTTTGTTGCGGACATTGCGAATATATCACGTCCATTCATACGAATGTTTTAAAGATTCATTTGCGACTCGGTAAACTCGTCCACATTATTATCTCTACTTTCAAATAGACGAAACCGCCGTTTTAGTTCATCCACAAACAAATCTGATAACCGAAACCTCAAGTCCACTGCATGTACATGGTTTGTTTACAAAGTAGATTCTCATATATTTTTATACACACGTGTCGTGAACGTGCGTGCAATATCAAGGTGTTCATTATCGTAGAACACTGAATGATTCTGACAATGAAAAGTACACGCGCTGTCGGTGATTACTCTCATGTCTGGTGTAACAAGAGGAACCGGGTTGGGGTCCGATCACAACGAAGACAGTAAGAATCGTAGGAAAAATACGATGTTTATTTATAAATGATTTAACGGTAGAAAAACCCCATACCACACTCGTGCATAACAAATCCAAATATTGGATATTTAACACAATGATGCGCACTGAGTTAAATAACTGATAAACAATATAGTTCCTAACTGGAACGAATTGCAATTTAAACGAAAA